>JAMALN010000442.1:0-30504 GCA_023630115.1 Cutaneotrichosporon sp. PK4640 | reverse complement strand
TCGCTCTACTACGACGTCGGCATGCAACCAAAGGGGAATCCAACGGCATTTACGGCATCCGGCACGCGGCCATCCTTTCTCCGTCCCCCTCTGCGTCCTCTTTTGGGTCTACTCGAGCCAAACAACAACAGCAAAGCCGAGAGAGCTAGAGACGGACGGAGGCAGCGGAGAGTGGCAAGGCAAGTGGCGAGCGGCGGCGCGGCGGCGGTTGTAATGTAACACGACACAGGGAAGGGGGGCCAGGGGCAGGGTAACCCCCGCAAGCTTCCAATGCCCACTCTGCCCCTCTGACCCCAACCTTTGGACCCTGTACAGTACTCCCATGCGCCCCCTTTGTGGTGGAGACATGAAACGCACCCTCGGCCATCCCTTGACAACCCCCTTGCGCCTCCCCCAACACCACTCTCTGGCCTCTGGAGCTCTGGTGGAGCTCTGGTGGCACAGGACAGAGCGGGCCGGCCTCCTGGAACCTCGCGGCGTATTTTCTCCGTGGTATGACAGCAGCTCAGGAGGACGTCGTCAGTACACGGGACCATGGAAGGTGTAAACAAGTGCTAGTGTACATTGCAGCGGGAGTGCCGTGTTGGTATACGTGCAAATGGCGGCCTGGCCGCTCAAGCTGTCTCGCTCTCGCGAGCTTGCGAGGCGGAGCTTGGAGCTTGGAGCGTGGGTTATTCGGCCACGGAGCTTGTGCTGCATTATTGCCTCCTCTGCGGTAATTACGGCGTCGGGCGACGTTGCATGGGAACGAGATGCTGCACATCAGAACTCGAGCCTAAAGATAATCCCGGGGCTGGCGTCGTCAGCGCATGTTTGCCCGCCCGAAATCTCAGTTGCCGCTTAATCCAGCTCGTGCGGCTTAATCCAGCGCTCGGGCGGAAGCGAGTACGCTTGATGGCTGGAAACGGGACAGGGCGGTTGTTAGTGTCGGCGATGGCAAGTGAGACACACGGCATGCGGGAGCGCAGAGAAACGGGCACGGCGGTCCATGTGGCCATGTTCATGAGCAGTGCAGGGTTTGGTGCGAGCCCGGGTCGCTTGTCGTTGCCTCCGGCGTCAGCTGCACAGATGCCTCTCGAGATGCGAGCGCGGTTCCGGCGGACTCGGAGTGTGTCGTCGCGAGGTTAAAGTCAAGCAGTCGCTAGGCAGGCCCACTCAGCACTCGTCAGACACGCCACAGTGGGGCACACTGCATCCCGGGATAGATTTACAAACGGTCCTGTCGGCATACGTGCTCGCCGACAAACACTGGGGCCAGCCAAACACAGAAATTACACAATCAGTACTAATGAGACTCGTACTCCTTGCTGTGCTCGGCCGAAGCATCAGCAGAGACGTCTGCCGCCGCGGCGTCCTCAGTTGCAGCCGAGCGCTGAGAGCGCTGCGAGTCGAGCGATCCACGTCCAGACGCACCGCCACCATGCGACGGCACATAGTCGGGGTCAACAGACGGAGGGTCGAGGTGAAGCAGGAGGTTGAGGACGAACTGGCACTCGTAGCCAGAGTTGGCGAACGCGGCCGAGAGCGACTCGTCCGGCGTGCGCAGGATGTTGGGGGCGAGGACGAGCGCGAGGTTGCGCGGTGTCATCTTTGTGACAGCGACGACCTCGGGGTCGAGGAAGAGCTGGATGAACGAGATGACGAACAGCAGCACTCTGCGGTTGTGGTTCGGCAGCTTCTTGAGGAAGAGGATCGTGTGGTCGACGCTCTTCGAGACCTCGAGCGCCGTCTCGTACAGCACCGTCGGGATCAGTGGATCCTCGAGCTCGCGCAGCCACAGCTTGAACAGCGATGCGACGACATGTGGGTCCGTGATTCCGCTGAGCTGGTACTGCCCGCGGTCGATGCGCGACTTGAGGTGCTGTATCACGTCGTTGTCGCCTGGAACGCGGAAGATGCCTTCCGACTCGGTACCGCCGAGTGCGAGGATGCCGTCCGCAAGGAACGGCAGGATGATGGGAATGCGCAGCTCCGGGTACGCACCCTCCTGGCGCTGCATGATTGTCTCAAGGGTCTGCGCATACACGGACGGATAGAACGCGGCGTCCGACGCGTGCTCGATCTCGGCGGTGCTCAAGACGCGCCCACGACCGCCCTTCTGCGACCAGGTGTCTAAGCGGGTGAGGCAGACTGCTGTCAGCTTGGACCGGCAGTGGGCGAGCTTACACTTGGACATGACGCCGATGCCAAAGTCGGTGCGCTCCAGCTTGCCTATCAGGAAGGAGCGGACGAACGGCTCGAACGACTTGGATAGGCCGAACGCCGAAACGAACACGCAGAACAACTGGAAGCCCAGCACAGTGCTGTCGCTGTCCGGGTTGCGCGTGAGCTGCTTCATGAGCTGGCAGTAGAGCTCGTCGCGCATCTCGATTCTGCCGACACCCAGCTGGATCATCCAGCGGATCTCTTCGAGGATGATGGTCTTCTCGTCCTTGGCCTCGTTTGACTCGCCGAGGCGCGCGGTGGAACGCAGCGACAACACCGATGCAGCGGGGATGTGCTGGGGTCTAGCGTCCGTGACGTGCCGATCGCGGTCGCCCATGACGTGCTGGATGACCTTGAAGGTCGTGACCGCGTCCTGCACCGACGTCCTGGAGAGCACAAGCAGCGGGGACGTGATGGGCGTGCGCTGCCATTCCATGATCTGCTCGAGCGACATGCGCTGGCGCAACACGCCTGAGCGACGGCTCGCAAAGTAGCGGTCCGCGAAGTTGTCGGTGGAGAAGTTCTCGAGGTTGTATGCGGCGGATGTGGGGGATGCAGGCTGGAGGACGAGGTTGACAGGGTCGTTGAAGCTCCCGTCGTCCATTGACGGGGAGCCCGGGGGTGACGCCACGAAACCATTGGTGTTTGAGAGTGCGGGAGAGTGGTCGGCATGGAGGATAGTGGGAACGCCGCCGTTGGTCAAAGACGGGCTGCGGTCTGGCGACTTGAGGTTGGTCTTGCTCAAGCGACTGAGAAGACGTCTTCCGCGGCGCCTTCCCCACCAGCTGCCCTGCTGATCGTGTGCTGGGTCGGGGTGCCGATCCGGCATGGGCGCGTCGTCTGGAATGGGCGTCAAGGGCCCGCTGGAGCTCGCCGTCGAGGTCGCGATGGGGAGGGACAGCTGCTCGCGGTGGCCAGACGACGAGGTTGGGGGTTGGATGGAGCTTGATGTAGAGTCAACCGTGTCGTTTTCGGTTGAATCGCGGTGTGGGGATGGCGGTCGCGAGGAGAGTGCGTTGCGCTGAGCTTGTTAGGGCCTTGGTTCCGATCAAGGTTACACCCACCTGTATCAACCCCAGCGGGATAACAAAGGCGTCGCCATCCGGCCGGTTCCACTGCGTCACGCCAGTTAAAGTATCTGGTCAAGTCAGCGCCATGTGCGCGTGCGTGTTTGTCAACAACTCACTATAATAGTAGCTCTGGTTGCCACGGGATGGATCGGCCAACTCCCACCACTCTCCGTCCGGCGAACGAGGCACGCTGCAAGGGTCAGGACGCGTGCTGGCACAAATAAACCGGGCTGGCCAACTCACACAAAGGCGCCGACGGGCGGTTCCCAACTGCATTGACCTGTAGAAGGGGTGAGCGGCGCGCATCTCGGACACGCGTTTGAGGGACAACATACCTGACGCTGGACACGCAAAGAAGACATCATGGGTCTAATGCCGTTAGCCGGGCCGCTCGGGCGATTGGGTTTGCTTCCACACGTACCAGTGGGTCCGCAATGGTGACCCAAAACTGCATGCTCCAGGCCATGGACGGGTCAGCGCACTTGCTGAGCTCCTCGCGGACATCAATGGGATCGGTCGAGCTGCCACTCGAACTCTGGCGCTTGGGCCCCTGTGCCAGCTCATCTGGGTCCTTCTTGGGTTGGTCTGTAGACGGCGGGGCTAGGGCCTCGCCGCCCGCAACTGGTACCGTGGCCATGAGCGTGGCGAGGAGGGGGCGGGGGGTGGTGGGCGGCTGAGGTGGCTTGCGGTGACCCTTGAGGATGCGCTCGGCGGCGGCCTTGTGGACAGAGCCCTTGCGGGTGCGGGGGTCGTCGTCTTCGTCGGCGGACGAGCGGCGCGACGTCGTGCTGTTGCGGTGCCAGTAGGCGGAGGGAGGGAGAGGGGAGGAGGGGCGAGAAGTGTCGGAGTGGTCTAGAGGAGAGAGAGAGGATGGAGCGACGACGTGTGGGTGATCGATTGCCAAAGTGATTGACACTGGCTGCGACGGAGGGTTCTTGCCGCTGCCGCTGCCGGCACCTAGCGCCACCGAAGGCCGTATTGAAATTCGTTGGCGTAGCGATCCCGTCCGGGGCAACAAGGTGGAGCGTCGGGACTGAGACTGGACGAGGGATGGGGAGGAGGGGATGGAAGGAGGAGTGGGGAGATGGGATGTGTTGGCAGTAGTGTGGAGCTTGTGTGGTTTGATGGACGAGGATGACATGGGCGCACACGCAAAGCAGGAAGGAGGGTCGATGGAGGGGGCAGGGGATGAAGGTGCAACTGGTGGAGATGGACACGTCTTGTCGCGTGGTCGACCTTTGCCTTTAACCAATGCTCTCGTGACGGACACCATGGGGGGTGCTTGGTAGACCAGACCTCTTTGTTGGATCCCACGATCACACCAGCCTGCAGAGCACTGCGATGGGTGCAGCGTGCAGGCTTGCAGACGGGGCTGAGATGGTTGATTGCGATGCGGGCTGAGGGAGGGGGGGAGGCGAATGCTGGTGGTCGGGCTTCCAGGGGGCCCTGGCGGAATGCCGAGAACAATGGTAATAAGGGCAAGAACCGTGCCCCCAGTTCCGGCAAGTGGTTGATGGAGATGGGAAGGAGAAACGAGTGTGGGTGGTGGAGTGTAGAGTGGTAGAGTGCAAGAATGGAAAGATGTCGTACAGGTGAAGAGAGGAGTGTGTAGGAGTGTAGGAGTGTAGGAGTGTAGGAGAGTAGGAGAGTAGGAGAGTAGGAGAGTAGGTAGTACAGATGAGATGGATGAATGAATGGGTGAGCAAAGGTAACGGCTAAAGGGATGAGGGGCTGGGGGGAGGGATTGGGGGGGAAGGGAAAGAATATGATGGTGAGGCGCTATGGACGGGAAGGGATTCGATTCCACTTGGTCCTCCTCCTCTGCAGCTCTGTGGCTCTGCAGTCCACAGCTATAGCTCTGTCACCACTAGCAGCGGGCGGGGAGCCTGGGGCCAAGGGGGGAGGGTACAACCAAGACACATCCCTTCAACACATGTACATACGACCACTTTGAGTTGTAGCTTTACCTGCATGAGACCTGTAACTGTGGCTGCCATGAATGGTCAGCCTTGATCAGCCAGCACGAATGCAGAGCTTCCATCCACATGGCCACCTGACCACCACCTGACCTCTGTTGCCGCATCTCCTCTCCTCTCCTCTCCTCGCCGTCCTCGTACGCTCCCCCTCATTCAGTCAACCTGCCTGCTGCCTGCCCTCTTACCCTCTTGCCCTCGTGGTGCCCTTGGACTACCCCTCTCGTGCCCCGACTCTCACCCTCATCCCTCACTCCCTTACGCCATCAGACGACGTTTCTCCATCCACTCGGAGCTACGGGACTACGCCATCCCCTGTATCTTGTTTACATGCTGCAAAAGAGCCTAGAGCTTGAAACCTGTCCGTCTATCGTCGCCCGTCGGTCCAGTTTCATCCTTCTCCCATGCTCCCGCCCTCTCATGCCTCCCATGCCCCCCACCCAGAGCAGCGTCAGTTCATGGGACCACCGAGTTGGAATACGACGCCTGCGGCGCCAGAGGTGTGGGGGAGATGTGTGCCGGGTGCGACGCGTCGCGCAGACAAACAAGGACGTGACGTGGGAGCCGGGCGACGAGCACGCGTCGCGCGACCCGCAACGAGTAGTGTTCAAGTCTCCGAGTGCATGGTTCACTGGGCACCGAGTTTGACGGGGGGAGCAGAGGGGGGCGAGGGGAGGGGTACAAAGTAGAGTTTGAGTGTATCAAAGGCGTCGCACTCTGCTAATCACTCAACTAACAATGCTAGGCACATTCCAAATCGTGTCATCCTGAACCAAGCGGCTGGGCACAATCCGGTCACCGGCAAGAGCGGATGGTGGGGCACCGCTCTTTGCAGTCCAGTCAACCACCTCTCGCACCTCCACCACGCGCCGCCCTCGCACCCCTCGCGTCCCCTTGTCGAGAACAACAATCCACCCCCTTCCTTCCGTTCTTCTCTCCTTTGCTCACTCTCTCAATCCCCCTCTCCACTACACCGTCTCGCTAGGCGTAAACCGCAGTCCACCACCGGCTTGTGCTTAGCGGCCTGCCCCAGAGACGCATCAAAAGGAGAGCATGGGACTGGCCCCTGGCCGTCGGCGCAAGTCGAATGGCTCCTAACCCTAAGGTGAGTCGGTCAGCGAGGGGAACAGGCCAGATAGGCCTTGGGAGCGGATTGACGCGCGTGGTCATTCACGAGCGGAGCGAGCGCGCGAGTCGCGAAACATGGGTGAACGAGGCGGGCCGGAGAGGACCCTTGCAAACAGAGCTTGCTCATCCCATCCCCTTCTTCCCCTCCCCCTTTGGCGTGACTCGGCCGTCACGCCAGTCCATCTGATGTCTTTGCTTCCTGTCCGACGCGTTCGTACACACCGAACACTGCGGAAACTGCACACTCCAATTCTCCTCGAGTTCTCGGGCTGGGTGTGCAAGGCAGCTTCACACCTGCGAGCGAGGCCGCCGCCCGTACCCCCTCCCATACTACCTTCCATGCACTAACTCCAGTTCTTTAACCCCCACCCCGGTGTCAGCCCCTGAGCGTACTCCGCACCGCTGGCCACCTACCTCGCGTACGGTGGGCCAGGAAGCCCCTTCTGGGGTGAGGACCGCGCTGCCATTGTCCCATGTGTCTCCTGCTGAGGGGCGGCTTGCCTTGTCGGCGGGCTGTGGCCGTCACGAACGTGTGCTTGTGTTGGGTGACGGAGAGTGAGCTGCACACACCGCGTGCAGGTTCACCGCGCGCCGAGCGCGTGCGCCCGTGTCCGTGAAGAGGCTGTGCCTAGAGCTACGTGCTCGCGACTTTGTGGTAGGGCGTGCGTGTGAGAGCTGCGCGTTTGCTGGGCGTGGTGTGTGTGCTGGGGGAGGGCTGCAAAGCCCAGAGATCCCATTTTGGCGAGGCGGTGGTCTCGTCAAGCTGCGCGGAGTACAACATCGCCAGCGAAGGGCCGAGGGTAATGGCGGGGCCCTCGCCGGACGCCAGTGCTTGTGCTTGCACGCAAGCAGCGATCTGCAGGGGTGCCGGCGACGTACGCTGGTGATCCCGCACGCCACATTGGGCCAGACCATCGACCACCCACTGGGCGCTGTCCCTCGGATCCTCTAGCTCGTGTCACGCTGGTGACAACCACTTACTGACGCCACAAAACCTAGAAGCTTGGGACAAGATGCATACTAGTACAGACAACCACTACTTGAGGCCCATGTTGCCGAGACGCGCGTGCCCGATCCGCCAGACGTCGATCAGTGCCCGGTCGCACTCCTTCTTCCACTCGTCGCCGTACTTCTCGCGCGTGAGCTGCTTGACGGTGCTCGAGCCGAGCGCGGGCTCGCGCGTGGGGAAGTTGTCGGGCAGGGGCTGGGGCGAGGTGGGGATGCCAATCTTCTCCTCCATCTCGTTGACAATGACGGCGCGCGAACGCCCAGCGACGAAGGTGATGAAGCGGAGCCCGGGCCACACGGCCTCGTACACGGAGTTGAGGTGGGCGAGGCTGGTGTCAGCGCCGCGCACAGCGAGCGGCACAGCGAGGGGGCAGGAGCGGCTCCAGGGGTCTGGCCCGCCGACGCTCGTCTCCCCTCCTACTCTCCTACTCACCGATCAAGAACCACGGGCGGCGTGCCCGTCCCCTGCTCCTTGCTCGAGTGCGCCGACAGCCCCTTGACCTCGCCGATGACCGGGTGGCCCTGGATAAACTCGGCCTTGGTGTCCCAGTCCCAGTCGGCGCCAATCTCCTGGCAGAGGTCGACGAGCGCGCCGTAGCTCTTGGGGGGGTTGGTGGACGCGCGGAACTGGACGGCGGGGACGAGCACGCGCTTCAGCGAGGGCGTCGGCTCGAACAGGTTGCCGAGGAGGGCGGTGAGGCGCTCGGCGTCGGTGACCGTCGCAAACTCGAGCTGGGCGGGGTAGGACATTGCAAAGGTGGGAGGGTCGGAGGGAGGGTGCAGGCGCCTTTTCAGATGTGGAGATGGGAAGCAGACTTCCACTCGCCGCTGGTATATGGGTTCAAGTGGGAGGTGTGCCGCGGCAACAGAGGAGTGGACGGACTGCCGCGTTCAAGTCATGCCCACCTCCGATGTGATCGGCTTGACATGACCCAACCCGGTAGAGGCGGACCTGAGTGACCTCCACCTGCATTGCACAGAGTGGGGCAGAAATGACGTTTGTTTCGCCTCTAAATTGCCACCCAACTAGCCCAACTAGCCCAACCAGCCCAACACAATCCACTCGACACATCCGGTCGACTGGACTGCATCCATCTTGCACAACAACAGTACATCTTCTACCATCTTTCGTCTCCCATCTTTTGTCTCCCATCTTTTGTCACTACAACAACCCTCCCTACACCAACATCACCGTATCAATCCGCTCCATCCAGTTCACATCTGCCCTCCAGATCACTGCGCGTCAATCGAACAGCCTCGCGCTCCATCTAGCCTCGCCCGCCCTCTCCCCCTCCCTCGCTCGCACGCCCCACCAGCTCACTCGCCATGTCCTACGCCGGATCCGACCCGTACGGTGTCCGCGTCATGTCCGGCACCCTCGTGACGTGCGACAGCGCAGCCAAGCAGATCATCCTCCACCTCGACGAGCAGCGGCCCGGCTCGCACAAGTTTGTGATGCGCGACAGTGCGTGTGACGGTCCCGGAGTAAGGCTGACGCCAGTCGACGACACCCACGTGCTCGTCAAGTCTGCGTACGTCGAGGAGCTGAACGCTCTCGTGCAGGCCGAGCTGGAGAAGAACACCTATGTCGCGGACCCTGCGACTTGTTAGTGCACGATCGTGACGAGGTGGGCTGACAGCAGAATGTAGCGTTATCAGATCTGTATGTACGAGTACCACATCCACCCAACAATGGCCCCTCTCACTTCCATTCTCTAGTGGCCTTTGGCGCGGTCCCCTTGGTCGCTGCACTCGCTAGTCTCGCGCATCTCCCTTTCGCAGCTCTCGCAGCGGGCTGAGGTCACTGCTGCGGACGTGGGCTTTTAGCTGCATGTTGCGATGGCGACAGCGTGGAACTGACACATGGACTAAATTGACCACCGTCTCGTCAACGGCTCCTTCCTTCTATACTGTGTCTGCTCTCTCTAACTCTCCTCTTGTCCCCCCTACCTCTCTCCACCACTGTCCGCAGCTATGAACAACCCCGCCAACAACAACTCTGTCAACCCCCCCAACCCCCCCTCCTACGACGTCCGGGTCCTCACCGGCACGCTGGTGTCCTGCACCCCCTGGGCCAAGCAGATCATCCTGGAGGCGGACGCAGCTCGCCCCGCCAACGAGAAGTGGGTGGTGCGCGAACGTGAGTGTCCCCCCGAGTAACCTGACCAGTCAACGACGACTCTCGTATCTTCGTCAAGAGCAGGTACGTGGACGACGTCCACAGGGTCGTCAAGGAGACGATGGACTCGTCATCTATGTCAAGGACGAGGAGTGGGGACTTGCGAGGCGGGGCTGACAGCAGACTCGACAGTCGTTGGAGCAAGCAGAAGCAGTAGATTGTAGAGGAAGGTGTCCGTGCAGAGTGTGTAGCCGGTTCTGTCGTCTAGATGTCACCCGTGTAATCGTACTTCGACGGGTCAGAGCACGCGGGCTGGTTCTTAATCGCCACCCGACCTTCCTCACATCATGACCTTCCTCCAACATCACCTCACTTCACCCCCTCATCCTTCCGCCACCTCAACTCCATGTCGGACGCCTTCATGTTCCACGCGGACAGTGTCCTAGTTGATGCCGGCACGCTGCTCGCGTGCAGCCCAACCGACCGGCTCCTCATCCTGCGCCTCGACGCCGCGCGCCCACGGGGCAGGGAGTTTGTCCTCCACCCCTGCGGGCCCGAGGTCGATGAACCCGACCACGAGTGCAGCGCAACCTGTATCTGTCCCCCGGACGCGTGGCCGCGGGGAAGGGCGACGGCGTACCTCCTCGTCCGGACGGTGCTTGTGCCCGAGATCAGGAGACTCGTCGACCGCGAGATCGACAGGTGCCACTATGTCGAGGACAAGGGTCGGTGGTTGGAGGGGTGGGCTGACGGTAGGCTTACAGGGGCCGCGATCAAGGAAGGTGGCGGTGGACAGTGGCAAAGGGCAGTGAATCGCCCGTTCTGTTCTGTCTGATGCCATCCGAGCAGAAGAGCAGCGTGTCGAGATCCAGGGGGACGGCCATAACATGCCTGCCCGATGCAACATGCGCTCTCTACATCCTCTAGCTGTCGTCGCTGTCGGTCTCGCTCTGATCCTCGAGGCTCAGCGCGGCGAAGAAACTGCGCTGGTTCTGCCGCGCAAAGTCGCCCTCGTCTTCGCTCTCCACCACCTCCTCCTCCTCCACCTCCTGGTCCCTCTCGCTGCTCGCCTCGCCCGCACCATCACCCTCCTCCTCTTCCTCGCTCTCGCTCTCGCTCTCAGCCCCCAGTGCCTCGAGGTCGGGGTTGCCGCCGAGCCACACGCCGACCCCCCGCCGCGCCTCCACCTCCCCAGGCGGCCAGAAGCCCCAGCGCACGCGGCCATCTGCGACCGTCCGCAGCACTGATGTCAGCTTTTCTGCGTTTATGAGCCAAGTACGTACTCCCGTTCGCGGCGCGGTTCGCGTCCGGCCGGCCGCCCTTGGCCGTCACTGTTGTCAGTTACGGCGCTCGTTGTAGTTGAACTCACAGAACCCGCGGTCCAGCGCGCGCCCCTCCATGATCTCGCCCGCAGTCCACTGCACCGCACCCTGGGTCGGCGTCGAAGCTTCAGGTCTCGGCCCACGCCACGTCTTGCGCGCCTCGATGTCGTCCACCTCCCTCTCTGGAGGGGGGATGCGGAACACTTCCTCGAGCGGCATGTGCCGGGCCACGAACGCCGTGCATGCGGGCAGGGATGGAATCTGGGAGATGGGGAGGACTGGTGTCAGCTATGCGCGGAGAACGGCAAGCTGAGCTCGGCCGACTCACTCCCCGCCATGGCCTGGAGCTCCATCGGCACGGGGCTCGGACACACCAGCCCGGGACAGTCGACAATCTTGACCTCGCGCGCCTCGCCCCAGAGAATCGTCTGGAAGTGCTTGGTCTTGCCTGGCGTCTTCGACGCGCGCACCTTGGTCGTACCAAGAAGGGCGTTGAGGAGGGACGACTTGCCGACGTTGGGCTGTCCGATGAGGCCGATCGTCAGAGGCTCGGACTCGGGGTCGCGCGTGTGTGGGGCGGCCTCGTCTTCCGTCTCTGCCTCCTCTTCGGACTCGCCATCCTCGGCCTCCTCAGCTTCCTCCTCCTCTGCAGCCCCCGCATTAGCAGCCCGCCGCGGCTTCCCCTTCTTGAGCGGCTCGTCTGGTTCCGCCGCCAGCTCGTCCCAGTCCACGCTCGAGCGCACCGTCGGTCGCCACTCCTCCAGCTTCTTCCGGTCCGAGCGCGCCCACTCGGGCGGGGCGAGGAGGCGCTCGTGCGCGCGCTTGAGCGCGTCAACGAGGGACTGGCGTGCCGACGAGGGGATCGCGGGCCGGTGCCGCCGCTTGTCGGCGTACATGAGCTCGAGGTCGTAGCTGGTGACCGCAACGACCTGGGTGTCGTCCTCCTCCCCCTCGCCTCCCCACCAGTCCTTGAGCCACCTACGCCAGCCCTCGAGCGCGGCGGGGTCGACGAGGTCCGCCTTTGTGAGGACCAGCACGAACTGGCGCTTTGGCTTAAGGGCGCGGAGGTAGGTGCGGAGCGAGGGCGGACAGTGGAGCGGCGGGGCGCGCGCATCCACCAGCAGCAGCAGGATCGACGAGGCCTCGACGACGCGCCACAGCTGCCGCCATACCTCGAGGTTGGTCTCGAACCAGCTCGGGCTGCGCGGCCACCCCTCCTCATCTTCCAGCGACTCCTCCATCCAGTCAGTGACCTCACCGCGCGTCGCCGCGAGCCACTTCTTGAACACGCCCTCCTCGTTCCGCTCGACCTCCTTCTTCGTCTGCCCAAATCGGAACTTGGGCCGCGCCGGCACGGCGAGGACATTCGGACGGGTCAGGAGGTCGAGGGGGAAAAGCGCAGAGGACGGGGGCAGGGGGCGGGGCAGGGCCTCGGCGTACGCGAGGTCACGGGTGCGCTCGAGGAAGCCGGGGGGGAGGGCGACGAAGCGCGACTCGAGGGCCAGGCGCGATGGCCCCGGCGCGGAGCGGCCCGGCGCCCGCCTCCGCTGTGGCGTGGAGGGGGAAGGGGCTTCCTCGCCGCGCTTGCGTGCGCGCTTGGCCTGCATCTGCTCCTTTTTCTGCTTGGCGGAGAAGGGGCGGCGGCGGGGCATTGTGGTGGGATGGATGGATGTTGGAGGGCAGAAGTGGAGGCAGAAGATGGGAGAAGGAAAGTGACGTAGGCGGAGAATTGTCGGGTAATGTCCCGTGCCTGGGGTGCAAGAGATGGGCCGATGCGCAGGTGAGCAGCAGGTGGCACATCACATCCGCCCCGCTCACTGTGCCGATTCCAGAACAGAGTGGACAATCTCTTCCCGCCTGCCATACATGCTGTTATCATGTCCCCGTCACCCGAGGCGACCTTTGTGCAGCGCAGTTCATAAAATATGAGGTCGGAGATCGAAATGAGACCGTGCCAGGTGTTGCAGATGCTGCGGGCTCCAGTCAGTTGCCCAGGCTGGGTGCCGTAAGCTGGTCGTTGACCCCTCCTCTGGCACCGGATGTATGCCACACTGCCGTGCCCGCTGTTGCCCGTCTCCCTTCAGCGACCTCTCTTCCGAGGCGGCCAAGGCCCCCTTCCGACATCTTTGACAACTGGGAGGTGTTTGGGGACGCCAGGCACCCCACCGGTATCGGTGAGGACTTGGGGTACTGACGGCGGCAGAGCAAGGTCCAGCGGCCCGGGGAGGGATTCCCAGCGGCTTCAAGGATCCAACGGCTTCAGGACCGGCTTCGCTCTGGTTGAGGGCAGCTCCGGAAGTTGATGGCGCTTGAAATCTGCAGCAGGGCGAGGTGATGTGTGGTCCTGTGCAGGCCCTGTACTATGCAAGCCATGCCAGAGCGAGCGACTACCCCTCCTCGCCGGGCAGGCAGCCAAGACTCGTCTTAGTCGGCTGTCGTTGACAGTCACCGGGCTTTTACAGTCATTAACGAGACGAGACCGAGATCGAGCACATTGCCCTCCGCGGGCGTCAGGACCCCAATCGACTCCCGGACACCCCCTCCCTCTCTCGCTGACGAGAGCTGCTGCGGGGAGGTCGAGCCGGCTCACAACCTGACGCAAGCACTGCGCTACCACGCAGCTGCTGACGCCATGCATGCCCTCATCACCAACCTTTTGTCTTCGAACATCTCGTCACAGATCACGCAGACTTGTACCTCACTACAACCGAGGATGCAGAGGGGAGCATGTGTCAAAAGGACTGTTTAGCGTTTCGTACATGAGGCTAACCCACACACCGCATCAACGCTGTTTCGGGTGAGGCTGGGCCCCATGCCCACCGCCGGGCCAAGCAGCCCGATCAAAATGCAGACGCCGACCCGACTCTGCGGGATTACGGCGTGGTCAGTTTTAGAGCAGCCCCCTCCCCTCTCCTCCCCTGCCCTGGCATGCCATGCGAGCGGCGACGGCGACCTCCGCCAATGCCGAAACGGTAGTCGGGGCTGTTTGTGCTGTTCTTTACGCGTCAAGCGCGCTAGCGTGACATTTGTTGCATGCTCGGATGCAGATGGCCGGGGATGAGGTAATGAGGATGAGGGGCACTGGGCAGCCGCACCGCTCCTGAGCTGACGGCGTTGCCGCGGCGGGAGGGCAAGCCACAGCGCTTTGGCCGAAGTATTGGAACTCTCGGTGTGATCGACACGCCATGGTTGCAGTGATCGCAGTGACGCGCAGCGCGGATAGCAGAGTGGCAGAGGTGGGTGCGCGAACCGACTGCATGGGACGAGAGGTGGGAATCGCGTAGAGGTGCAGCAGTGCCTGACCTGTAGAGAGCCTAGATAGCAAGCCGGTGCAAGTCGGCAGAAAGGCAGAGGCGCCAAGGGACGGGGGCTGCGCCAAAGATCCCGGCGATGGAGTGCGAGTGCCACGCTATTTGGTGACTGCCCTCTTGTCTTTTACCCCTTTGCGTTCTCTAGGCACAGTCTTGACGTCCTGCACTGATCGCACCCAGGGTCTGGCCCGCGTGACGTTAACTTTGGTTTGTGGACGCGGGAAGATGGACCTCGGTACCAGGCTTAACGTTGACGTCGCTGGCATCCCTGCTCTCCTCCCCCTCCCCCCTCCTCCTCTCCTACCTCCCCTGCCAGCTGCCGTTCGCGTGCCCTGTAGCCGCCGCTGGTCTCTGCCTCTTGCAGTAGTCGTACAGCAGCCAACCCAAACACCATCCACGCTCTCCCGGGCTGAACGGTGCCAACTACTGACACACACGCCCTGGTCCTAGTCTCACACGGAGCGGCGCCGCTGCCGCTGCAAGAGCGAGGGCTGTATCGGTTCATCTCGAGAACTTGAAAGTCTGATCCGTACACTACTCTACCACTTCATACTTAGACTGATATCCCTCCTATAGTGCTCCGGCAGCGACGACCGACGAAAGCGACGAACGACGATCACGACCGCGCATCCCTCCCCACCACGCCTCGGCCACGCCTCTGCGCCCCTCCCTCCCCTCCCCCACGCACAGAACACGCTCCCCCCCCTATACCGCGATCAGCAGTGGTGACTATCACTGCTCCACAATCGACAACACGTCCGCTGCATCGCACGTTTTGCCCGACCGTCCGCGCCTGCACAACAGCAGCGCCCACCCCTAACCGGCGCGAAGCCCGAACATCGGTGGAGTCTGGCACCCCTCTTACTCGGCCAGAGTCGAGACTCGACACATTGACCGAGACTGCTTTTTCGGCGCGCGCGGCCCTGTGGACCTGCGGACCAACTACGAGCTGTCTCACTAGCTGGACGCCACGGAATTGCGTTGCATTCCCTGCCGACGTATTCGAGTGCCGGACGCCACCCATAGTGTCGAGCCCTCAAGACGCCATTAGTCCCTCTACTCATTTAATCGACCCACGGCCTCTATAATCCAAACCCTCGACTGCCTGGCTGCCTGGCCTGACCGACGCCGCCTCGACTGTCGCCTAACCGCCTGCGCTGCCTTGTACGCCGCGCCGCACGGTCGGCCACCTAGCCTTTGCCCTGGCGCAACCCCGAGCCAACATTTCCCATCAAAATGTTGAATGCGAGTGCACGAGTTGCGATGGCGAGTACAATGGAGAGTGGGTCGCATGGGTCGGTTGAGACCGGGACTGGTGGTGCTACCACATCATCATCATCACCATCAAGACTAGTGGCCAACAAGGTGAGCTGCAGCTGGTGTGCGAGGGTTGGTTGGATGTCGTCTGTCTCATGGGATGAGTAGCTGACGACCGCTTCCACTCTTTACGCACCTGCACCTGCACACCTGGTTATCCTGCATCTCTGGACTGCGTTACACCCCCTTGCACCAACCCACCCCACCCCTACGCACGCACCCCCTCGTTCCAAACGACCGTCCACCTGCATGGCCTACATTGATGCATCGACCCCCACTGGCACACCACGCGCTGCTACACCTACCTGGCATACCTACCTGGCACACCTGGGCCACTCTGCAACCCCAACTCGTCTCCCTCGTCATCTTCCCGATCCTCAATCGATCATCACTCTCTCTTCCTCTCTCCGTCTCTCTCTTTCTGTGACTCTCTCTTCCTTCCTTTCGCCCCTCTCCTTCTCCTTCTCCACTCGCACTCTACTCGCACTCTGGCTGCGCCATCACATTCACTCCCTCGCCACTACAATCCTTCTCGACTTCTCCTAAACAGAAAACGGCTTCCCCGCAAACTCCAACAAGAGCCATATCCTACTACGACCAGCGACCAGCCACAATCATACACCCAGTCTCCATCCTCCGCAAGCCCTCCCTCCCAAACCTCAACTCGCTCGCAGACGTCGCAGCTGCCGCAGTCCCCAGACTTCCCCAGACGGCTCCCATCATGTCGTCCCCTCTCTGCGGACACGCGATCGCCTTCCCCCCTCTCCCACCCCTTCCTCCTTTCCCCCACGCCAGCGACAATGTCCTTCGCAAGTCTGCTCCCCCTTCCACCTACACCTCGACCCTCGCATCGGGGTCACAAACAACTCGTATCCGTCCTCGCAGGTCACGCGTCTCATTCCGCGACGAGGTCGACGCACTCGAGGAACAACCTCGCCGCCGACCCGCATCGCACGGTCCCCCCTCCCCATTGCCCGCCCCAATCCGGCGCCCGTCTGCAGACGCAGAGGTCGCAGTGCGCAAGGCCACGTCGGTCCGTCCCGTGCTGAAGCGTGCTTCGTCGTCAACACCACTGGGGCCATTACGACGTGCGTCGGATTCGACAACGACGGCAACAACCTCATATGACGCGTTTGACGCGTTCCGGCCTCAGACCCTCAGGTACCCTCGCGTATCTCCTGCACTGGCACGCCTGAGTGACGGCGGCCTTAGCCTTAGTGGCGCCGCCGACACCTGGTCCGCCGGGTCCATGCAGCGCAAGCAAGCCACAATTGCAGCCACCACTTCCAAGCTCACGGCGTCGCCCTCCAAGACGTCGTCGACCTCGAACGCGACTGCTGTGCCCAAGGACAGGGAGTCCGAGCGCGACAACCGTGCGAGCGCGCAGGCGACACCCTCCCGCAAGGCGCGCAAGCCGCGGTCGCCCATCCCTTCGTGGTCGTCAACGTGCCCGTCGCTCAGCTCGTCGAGTCACCGCGCATCAGTCGCGTCGACTCTTACGGCGCCCTCGATGACAAGCTTGTTGTTGTCTCCGCCCTCTCCAATCGACCGGTACCTTCCGGCCATGCCCACGCACACGTTTGGAGAAGACGGGTTCCCTGCATCGCCTCTGGCTGCAAAGGAGGGACCAGTGGACGGTTCATTGAGTGAAATGGACGGAGGAGGGAGTAGTGGAGGGTTTGGTGGTGCTAGTGCCAAGCGTAGTAGCGGGGGTGGTTCCTACCAGCGTGACATTAGCCAGGGTCACACATCCGACCCTCACCACCCACGACTCCAAGCACCTGTCCGCCTACGCCCTCGACACAGTGAACCTGCATCCTTTGGTTCATCTGCTCCTTCCTCTTACTCTGTTCCTCGCGCAAGCGAACGCCTCCTCCGCCTCCAGAACTCGCTCGCCGACCTCCGCATGCAGCGACGCGCTTCATCAAAGGACAACTCTCCCACCATGCAGCGTCATCGCCCCAAACCTCTAGTCTCCACGGGACAACGCGACTCTCCCCGCTCAGGACAGCCCCGATCCACAACCCCCGACGCCCCGGCAACGTCGGACACTCCATCCAGCGTGCGATCCAGTTTCCGCGTGTCTCGAGCACCAAGCCCCACCTTTGCAGAGCTTGCCCGTGCACGCCCAGGTCGTGAACGTGACGACGCCGACGCTGTGGCCGATTCTGGAGACGAAAGTGACCTCGGTATGTGCCTAGGCCCGAGGAACGAATCCGAACTAACTCTAGACCTCTCGCTTCCCCCGCTCAACGCGGCGCTGCGTTCGCGCGTCATCCCCTCATCTTCAAGGCTGCTCGTCAAAATGACGCAGCCGTCTGGCGCGGGAACAACCTACGACGACGAGCGTGACGGCCTCGGGTGGAGCGGCAGCGAGTCCGAGGAGGAAGAGTTCTCGCGCACAGTTGCCCGCATTGCGAAGCGCAAGAGCGGTGTTGCTGTGCCGCGGCAGCTGTCCAAGCGCCCGTCCTTGCCGGCTGGTTATCTCCACCGCCACTCCGACATTTACGGCAGCAGCCTCGCTTCCAACCAAACATCTCCCTCGAGTGCATCGGATTCGCAGGCTGGCGGCCCGCCCACGCCCAGCGTCGCCGAGCGCCCATCCACATCGCTCGGCACCTCGCGGCCCACGCAGGGCACCGCCGCGCTCTTATCTGCCCTCGTCGAGCAAAAGTACGCGTCCCGCGACACTCTCCCGCGCCCCAAGCGCTTCGTGCATGGCTGGGGCGCGCCCGAGGTGCTGCTCGAGGACGACTGGCCGCCCGACAACCTCGCGTCGGACGACATGTCAATATCCGAGCACAGCAGCTCAACGACCAACGTGACGACCCCGACGATTGCCAAGCAGGCTGCGCCTGCTTCCACACGTCTCCCGCGGCCCCTCGGGACGGCGTGGTAGACATCCATTCCTTCCGTTCGTACTCTCGTACAGCCTGTTGTCATTACCAGTGTAACTCGCCATCCATCGATAAGCAAATCGTTATACACTATGCATACCACTTCGTGATGTGGTGGCTTGAAGTGGCTGCATGTATGATGGGGTGGGCATGCGAAGGGTGGTGGGGGGTGGTCGGGGCGGAGGCCATGTGCATTCCGCGCACATCCTGAACGTGTGGGTCCGACGCGTCTGATTGGCATGGGCATGTGCTGCGCGTCAGTGTGGGGGGATGGGGGTGTGGGCAGAGAGCGGGTGTGCTGGTGAAAGATGCCAGCCCTGGCATGAGGCACTGGGTCTGGAGCCTGCGCCTTCGCTTACCTTCGGTTGCTCTCGGTGGCCTCATGCCTCAAAATGGTACATGGTGTGAACGGGTACGTTCTAGCATCTGTTCTCGAGCTCTCGAGGTGCCTCCCTGGCGAGATCTAGGCTAGTGCCAAGCCTCCACCGTAACAAAGCCAGGCAACACGCGGCAACTTTCCATGCCCTGCCCATCCACGCTGTTCTCCTCTGGTTCCTCTTCTCCACCTCGTCCTCGGTTCCACTTTCTTGTCCTCCATTCTTGTCTCCCTTCGTCTTCGTATCTTCGTCCTCTGCTTTGATCTTGGGCTTCATTCACTCGAATTCACTCGACAAAATTAGTCGCGCCGGCGACACCGCCTCACATCATCACCCACGTCACCCTGCGCCCCCGATCCGCCGACCGCAGCACCCACCAGACTTCGGCCGATTCCACCAGATCCGCGGCTGATCTGTTCTGATCGACAACGTCTCACTCCGCCATCCACTCGCCGCTCGCCGTACCCGCGTTCCGGTCTGGTATCAGAACGCAGATCCTCGGTGACAGCCCCCGCTTCCTTCCCCTGCCCACCCCTTCCCACCCCTTCGCCCCCACCCCCACCCCACCATGTCCGCGGCGACCACGACCGCGCTGGCATCGGCGCGCCTGCCCACGACCCGCTCCGGGGCCAAGGCCACCAAGGCTGCCGTGACGCCCTCGCCGCCCGTCTCGTCGGCGCCGAGCGTCAGCGAGCGCTCGGACGAGCCCGACCCGGCGGCGGCGGCGGCCAACGGCGACCGCGACCCGCAGGACTTTTTGTGGATGTACACCGAGGAGCCGCATCGTAGCCGTCGCATGGCTATCCTCAAGCACCACCCGGAGGTGAGTGCTATGCTGGTGGGCGGTGTCGTGACAGTGTGGTCGTCGGGCGGCAAGCGACAAGTGTCAGCACTGGCGCTTTGCTACCCCCGGCCTGTTCCCCCTCTTGTCGGAAACGCCGCCGCCCTGCTCTCTCCACGCTTCGTGTATGGCTTGCTAACCCCAGGTTCGCAAGCTTATGGGCCCGACCAAGTGGACGCTCCCAGTCGTCGTCTTCGTCCTGTCCCTCCAGGTCTTCCTCGCGCTGTACCTGCGGCGATTCCCCACGCTCTCGTGGCAGACGCTCCTCACGGCGTACGTGATCGGCGGCACCTGCAACCAGAACACGTTCTTGGCGATCCACGAGATCACGCACAACCTCGCGTTCAAGGGTATCCGCCCGAACAAGGTTCTCGCGATCGTGGCCAACTTTGCCATCGCCGTACCCTACGCCATGGCGTTCAAGGGCTACCACATTGAGCACCACAAGTTCCTCGGCGAGGACGGCATCGACACCGACCTGCCGAGCCGCCTCGAGGCCATGATCCTCAACAACGTTGCGGGCAAGACGTTCTTCGCGACCTTCCAGCTGCTCTTCTACGCGCTGCGCCCCGGCTTCATCCGCAGCCAGAAGTTCACGTACTGGCACGCGATCAACCTCGCCGCCGTCCTGGGCTTTGATGCCGTCCTCGTGCACTTTGCCGGCTGGCGCCCGCTCTTCTACCTCCTCTTCTCGTCGTTCTTTGCCGGCTCCCTCCACCCGATGGCGGCGCACTTCATCGCCGAGCACTACCTCATGAACCCCGTCGAACCCGGCACGGTCCAGAGCCTCGCGCAGGAGACGACGAGCTACTACGGCTGGCTCAACATCTTCTGCTACAACGTGGGCTACCACAACGAGCACCACGACTTCCCCTCGGTGCCGTGGACGCGCCTGCCGGCCCTCCGCCGCCTCGCACCCGAGTACTATGACACGCTGCCGAGCCACAAGAGCTGGCCGTACGTGACGTGGCAGTTCATCACCGACCCCAATGTCGGCATGTGGAGCCGCGCAAAGCGCAACGGGCGCGGCGAGCGGCTCGACGAGCACGTGTGGAAGCAGCTGTATGAGAAGCCGGAGGAGGTGAGCGAGGACAGCGAGTGCGACCTGAGCGACTCGGAGATTGAGCGCGAGATGGAGGAGGCGGTCGAGATAGGTTACGCGAGCGACCGGTGTGAGTAGGTGTGAGCGAGTTGGTGAGGAGGACACTGCTTGTTGCCTGAGCAAATCATCGTAGATCGATAGACACGCATGTAGAAAGACTTGTCTGATGCCGCATCTTGGTGTTTCCTAATCGTCGCTTATGTCGTATTAGGAAGATTGTTTTGCCACTGAATAACATTTCGCGTGTTTACAACGTCATGTTGGACGACGCGTTGTGGGTGCGAATGCAATTTCAGGATCTGGTCAACTTGCAACACCACCGTCAACCCCATCCTCATCCTCGTCTTCACTCCTCCTCTACACATCTCTCCTCATCACTCATCACTCATTCTCAACACTCCCCTTCCAATCCCCCTCCATGCCCCATGTCCACTCCGACCGCCTCTGAGGTCGAGGCCATCCTTGAGCGTCGGAAGGGCGCCACCGACCCGCCCAAAGACGACTCTCTCGCACCCGTCTACACCTTCCTCCTCAGCGGCGACAGCCTCTCCGATTCCGTCCCCCACTGGTTCTGCCCAGAGGCGGGCGAGCACCACCGCCACGCCGCGACGTACCTCATCGTCCTCTTCGCGTTCAAACAGAACGGCACGAGCAAGACTTGGATCGAAACGCTCAACAAGGTCGTCAAGTCATGTCCGCGGTGCGCGCGTGCGTTCGCGTCTGCAAGACGGACATGGGAGCGGCTGTGAGTGACTCTGCTGAGCCTTCCTGCATCACCACCTTCCACTACGCCCCCCCACTACGGTTCCGCGTTACCGCACGCGCCGCACTCCTCGTGCCCCTCACCTTCGCCCCGCCCCACAAGGCTCGCACTGACATCAGCTACTTCTCCGCATACCCCGCAGCCACAAGGCAGAACTTTGCCAAAGTCGTTGACAAGTGGCAGGTGGACCTGATCAAGCCGCACCTCGAGCTGGGCGGCATGTTCGATCTCCCGCCAGCGCTCCTCCAGCTCGCGTTCAACGAGCCCACCGTCCTCGCCGACCCCGCCATCGCCAACGCGCTTGACATGGGCATCATCGCGTCCGGGAGCGGACGCACGTCCGTGGCCAACCTCCACCTCTCCGCCGGGCTAGTCAACCTCCTGTCCTCGCGCAAGCCCGAGCACCGGCAATGGGCGCGCACGCAGATCGGCTTCATCTCGCACAGGCCGCTCTGTTTCGAAGACTTCCAGGAAAGCGGTGTCGGCGCCGAGGTGTCGGCGCTGCTTGGCACCACGTTCCCCGGATCGCAGGCGGAGCTGCTCTCCTCTGTCCAGGCACTCGTGTCCGCCGACCGCCTCGCGCCCGACGCGATCCAGCGCGGCCTCCTCGCCGGCCAGTACACGCATGACGCGGCACGCCCAGATAGGTCCGTCATGGCCTTCATCGCGCGCCAGCTCGGCACACCATCCGATACCTTCCCCGCCATCCTCGAGCTCTTCACCGCCCTCCTCCGCATGTCCCCAACCCGTCACGCGTGGGCGTTCGACACATCTCCAGAGCTACCTCATACCCTCTTCTCTGAGATCAAGAGAAACTCGTCCTTCGACGCCCTCGTCGCCGACACCCGGCCCTCGAACCCCAAGGGCAAGGGCAAGGAAGGCGCAGAAGACGAGGGCCCTCTAGGTTTCATCACACCATTCCTCCTCTCTGTCCTCGACGCCCAGAAGGCGAAAGAGGGCTCCGGCTTCTCGGAGGCGCTCGCAAAGGTCATGAGCTACTGCTTCGCCGAGATGCAGCACGACCGGATAGATGTCCAGGTCCGAGCCGCTGTTGCGGAGACCGGCTTCAAGGTAAGAAAGTTACCGCAGTACGCTTGCTAACCGTCCACAGGCTCTCGCTGTGCTCCAAGGGAAGGTCGCCGGCAGCGACTTGGGTGCCTCTGCCCTAAAGTCAGCGCTTGACGTGCATGCTGGGTTTGTGGCGCGTGTCGCCTTCCACCACAAGGACGACTCGGCTTGGGCATCGGCGCGCGAGGCATCGCGGTCCCTCGTTGCTCTTGTGTTCAAGGCCGACGGGCGCGAGGTCATCGAGAGTGTTCTGGGCCTCGCCATGATCGCCATGAACGAGCGCCGCCGGCTGCGGCGCGCCCTCCGTCCCAGGCCAGATCGGCCAGTCCCAGACGCCGTTCGGGTCGACAAGCTCCACCGCGTCGCGGTGCATCGCGAGCTGTGGAAGGCCGTGTACGATGCCTTCGATCCTACAGACGTCTCAGGCTTGGCGCTTGTGATGGCCTCTGTCGCACCGTTCGCGCACATCGAGAAGCTCAATTTGAGCGAGGCATGGAACCCCAGCGATCTCGGCAAGGTCGTCGAGCGTGAACAATGGAAGGCGAGTGTGCGAGCAGTCAACTCGGCTCTCGACACTGTCCGCGAGGACTTTCCGCGAGTAGTCGACTCTATGGCGGCGCAGCTCGATCCCATCATCTTCGGCTCGTTGTGGGAGCTACCCGGCGTCGCGCAGTCTGTCATGGTGCTCCTTCTGTCACCGGCCGAGAACATACACGATCCGGTCATCAATCTCATCCAGCAATCCTTCACAGACGTCGACGACCGAGGTGACTGCATCCGCACGCTCCTCGACAAATACTCTGTCGAAGCCATGGACGGTCTCTACGCGTTCCTCTCGGCATTCATTCAGGCGGCACGGGTTCTTCCCGAAGCTGTCGGGCTCGCCAAATGGCTCGTGCGCTGCTTCACAGACGTCATGGACGCTCTGTGCGACTCGGCGGGACTGTCACCAGCATTGCTACAGACAGATGCGTTCCTGTCCAAGTACGCCAACAATCGGCGCATGACTCGCCGGGTGAGCGACCTGTGGCAGCTAATGACCGACTCGCTTGCCCTCATCTTCAAGCGCACCTCTGACTGGGCGCCGTTCTATGACAACGAGGTCATGGTCGACTGGATGCGCGACGCCCTCATCTTCGGCCGCATGATCACGGACAACATCCGCATCTTCGAGTCAGCAATCTTGAGCCACGCAAAGGCGCGGCAAGGTGACCCATTAGAGTCGCCCGCACGCATGTCTCAAGTGGGGAAGTCGCTCGTCCAGAAGGTCCAGGTCGTGCTCGCTGACCTCGTCGGGTGGCTGCGTCTCACCGAGTAAGTCGAGCTGCCGCATGGGCTCCGCAAGCTGACCTCAGTGCCGAAACCCTTCACCAGGCTTTTGAGCTCCTCAAGACCATTCTCGGCCGCGTCAGCAAGTCGAAGCCGGACCTCAACACCGACCAGCAGCTCAAGGAGACACTCCTCGAGCTCGACAAGTTCTGCCGCCGCGCCTCGAAGGCCTACAGGAGTCGCGTCTCCGACGACATGCTCGCCGAGCTCTCCGAGCTGGTCGACCAGTTTGATCTGCCTATGGACGACGACATCCAGTTCATCAAGGAGGTCAAGGCCACGACGCCGGAGGCGGGAAGCTCCGACGTTGAGCCAATGTCCTCGCGGCTCAAGGCGGTTGCCATCAAGGACAGGGGTGAAGAGCGGCGCGGCGACAAGCGCGACGTCAAGTCCTCGGTGGCGCCGACGCAGCAGAAGAATGCGTTCGCCATGATGATGAAGAAGGCTGGTGGGTCGTATTCTCCTTCCGAAGGGCCCAGCCGTCCCAAGCCGGCCAAGCCAACCAAGCCGCGCCAGATGACACTGGACGAGTTCGAGGAGCAGGACGACTTCCTCGAAGGCTTATCTGCCAATGACCTCGACATTCTCGAGCGTCGGGCCCAGAACACGAGCGCCAAGCGTGCCGAGGCCCCGAAGCCCAAGCCCAAGGACAAGCTCCACATCAATGTCGTCCCCAGCAGGTTCTACCCAGAGAAGAAGCCGCCCTCGTCCAAGGCGTTCAAGAACAAGTTCATGCAGGACTTGAGCCGTGAGCACAAGGCACAGATGGCCGAGCAGCGCCGCGGCGCTCCTCCGGTCACCCGTCTACCCAACGCTGCAGCCATCGGTACTGGCATTGGTGCATACACTGGCCCGCCGAAGCCGGTCGCCAAGCCTCCTCCCCCCTCGTCTGATGCGACCGACTCGGATTCGTCATCGGACGATGACAACAAGGGCCTCACTGCTCTGTTGGCTCGCCAGAAGGGTGTCCTCAAGCCTGCTACCAAGGTCGCCGCACCACAACGCTTCACCATCAAGGAATCGCGTCCACAGCTGTCGGGCGCGGGTCTGGACGCCTTGCGTGAGCGCGAGGCTCAGCGTCAGCGAGCTCACGCGAATCGCATGCGTCTGAACCCTGACATGACCCCGCTGTACCGATACGTCCTCGGGTGGAATCCAGCGCACACAGGTACCACACCTCCCTACCAGGACAAGGTGGCAGCCCAGATAGGCAGCTTACAACCTGTGCCCACGACGTTCAACAGCCCTGAGCATTACGACAAGGTCATGCTGCCGATGTTCCTCCAGGAGCTGTGGGCGCAATTCATCAAGGACGAGCAGACGTCCGGTGCTGTGACGGTCGAGGTCATGCAGAAGGACTACGAGGACAACTTCATCGACTTACAGGCCGTCGTCGCTGGCAACTTGCCACAAGGATTCAGTCTGAACGACTCGGACGTGGTGACCATCCAACCCCAAGTCCCCGGCGGCCGCCAGGCTTTCGCGAAGGTTATGGTGTTCCAGCGGCGCTTCAAGGAGGTGTCGATGAAGCTGCGCATCCTGAATGACATGGACCCGAACGTCGGAGTGAAGGGCAAGCTCGTGGTGCAAAAGCGCTCTGCGTGAGTACACTTGTCTGTGGTACCCGCTCACACCAGTCTTGGCACGGCGATGCGCGAGTTCGGAGCGCTGCGCGGTTTGCCCTACTACGAACCCGGCATCCTCCGTGACATCCTCGCAGCGCGCAGTGCGTCGACGCCCAATGTCTCTGAGGCCGCTGTTGAGGATGCCATGTCCAAGTTCCAAGTCAACGAGCCTCAGGCGAAGGCGATTCTCGGCGCGTTTGCGGTCCAAGGCTTTGCGCTCATCCAGGGGTGGGTTGTGCTGCGGGGCTTCTATTGCTGACATCCCAGTCCTCCTGGAACCGGTAAAACCAAGACCATCAGCGGTCTGGTTGGCAAGTTCCTGTCGGAGCGCAACCTCCCGATCGCCTCGCATGCGGACGCTCCCGTTAAGACCAAGATTCTGGTGTGCGCGCCCAGTAACGCAGCCATTGACGAGGTGTGTAAGCGTTTGATGGACGGAGTGCCATCAGCCAATGGTGGCCGCATCCACCCCAAGGTCGTCCGTATCGGTATCGAGTCCTCTGTCAACGTCGCTGTCAAGGACGTCTCACTGGACAACATTGTGGAGGCTCGCGTCAACACGGAGTCGCAGAGACGCGACGGCGGCGGCTCTGAGCTCGCTCGTGTCCAGACTGAGCTCGACGCTGTCAAGAACCAGATCAAGGAGAAGCAGACCGAGCTGTCTGCCGTCCAGGGCAACGACCAGAAGTTGAAAGCGATCGAGGCCGAGCTTCACACCCTCAACGCAAAGCGTACCAAGCTCGGCCAGCAACAGTCGCGTGCCAAGGACGCGGCGCGTGATGCCACCCGTCACCTCAACGGTGCCCGCCGTGCGGCACGCGACGCCGTGCTCAAGGAGGCGGACATTATCTGCGCCACGCTCTCCGGTTCCGGCCAGGATGTGCTCAAGGCCTACCAGTTCGAGACTGTCATCATCGACGAAGCCGCCCAGGCGATCGAGATGAGCTGTCTTATCCCCCTCAAGTATGGTGCCCGGCGGTGTATCATGGTCGGAGGTGAGCAAGCTGTTGCTGCATGCACTGACAGGCAGACCCCAACCAGCTTCCGCCCACGACCTTTAGCGTTGAGGCCGACAAGAACAAGTTCAACCAGAGTTTGTTCGTGCGCATTGCCCAGAACAAGGGCTCCCACATGAACCTCCTCAGGTGAGCTCGCCTTCATGTCTTGGGCTAACCCACAGCATCCAGTACCGTATGCACCCCGAGATCTCCGAGCTCCCGTCCAAGCTGTTCTACAACAGCCGACTTAAGGACGGTCCGGGGATGGCCGAGAAGACAGCGGCGATGTGGCACAAGACTCCGATCTTTGGGCCTTACCACTTTGTCAACGTCAACGGCCATGAGACGCGGGCGGGGACGTCCACGCGCAACGCCGACGAGGCAAGGGTGGCCGTTGATCTGTACCGCAACCTCGAGAATCAGTACGGCACCCGGATCGACTTCACGATGCGCATCGGCGTTATCACCATGTACAAGGAGCAGCTCAACGAGCTCAAGCGCCAGTTCAGAAATGCCTTTAACGACGAGATTGTGGAGAAGATTGAGTGAGTTGCCGCACACGACAAGGCTGACAGGCAGCTTCAACACTGTGGACGGCTTCCAGGGCCAGGAGAAGGACATTATCATCCTCTCATGTGTCCGTTCCGGACCGAACCTCCAGACCATCGGTTTCTTGAAAGACTTCCGCCGCATGAACGTCGCCCTCACTCGTGCAAAGTCGACCTTATTTGTTCTCGGGAATGCGGCAACCCTCGAGCGCAGTGACAACCGCTGGAACACGATTGTCAACGACGCACGTGGGCGTGGTCTGCTCGTTGATGTAAGTGGAGAGACCCAGCAGTTGCCTCGAGGAAGTCGAGCTGACTCTCAGTACGACTCAACGCTCTTCTCCAACCCCAAGCGGGCCCTCCCTGCCCCCAACGGTAGCAACAGGCGGCGCCAGCCATCGCCTGAGACCATCATCCCCAAGGTCGGCACGGTCGAGGGTCTTGACGAGCCCGAGCGCAAGCGCAAGTCGTCTCCAGGCAACGATCTGCCAACAAAGAAGGCTCGCCTTCCCGGTGTGGGCGGCACCAAGGACTCGGGCAGTAGCTCGAAGAACGCCTCGATGCGCCCGTCTGCGAATACCTCTGCAGCGACGTCACGTCGTTCGACACCCCCGGACCGATCCTCGCCGCCGCCCCCACCGCATCCAGGGGCACCGCCAGCTCCACCACCTGGTCGTCCCGCAGCACATCCCCTCCCTGCGCGCCCTTCCGCAAATGCTGGAAACACCTCCCTCCCTCCTCGCCCTCCCGGCATCCCTGGCCCGTCTGGCCCGACTGCAGGCGGCCCCGTCCGCCCACGTCCGCCGAAGCGCCCGGCAGGCGAGGATGCCTTGTTTATGAAGAAGAAGGTGGGTAGTGGCTTAGAGTGAGACCCGCTGATAGCAGAAACCTACCCCACGTCCCGGAGGTCCCGGAGGACCGCCTCCTGTCAATGTGCGCGCACTTGTCAACAACGACGTCGCGGGTGGCCGGCGGCCCTCGCGCCCATCCTAGACCCCTCTGCCTGCATGCCCAGTATCATCTCGCACGACACCTCCGTGTTCACCTCATATTGCATGTCGCATCATCACCCTGCATCTAGCATTGCCATTGAACGCCATTACTGTACATCCACCGCACAGGCCCATCGCCAGCCACGACCATGCACCCATTTGCACAGTTTGCACAGCTTGCAGCAGAGCGCATCGCATATCTATACACTCATCCATCGTGACTCAAAGTACAACACAACGTCAAAGCGGTGTCTCACCACCCTCTCTATGCGGCTGTTGAGCTTGCCGTGCTGCCTGTCGTATTACTGCGGCGTTTGACGGGCGCCTTCTTTGCCGCCTCCTTTGGAGACGTGTCTTTGACGACCTTTGTGGGCGCTAACGGGGTCGCCGCACGCTCTCCCTCCTCCTTGTCGACGCGGAAGTCCATCTTCGCGGTGGAGCGGGGCAACGCACTCTTGCGGCGCACGCCCTCGAGCATGCCCCCGCGCGGCCGTAGCCCCAGCGCCTCCTCAGAAGACACGCCGTCAGGCTTGCGCATCTTGGTGCGCAGCGATGGCTCCTTGTATGACACGGATGAGCGCTGGCGGCGCGAGCGCCCGTCTTCGGGTGCTGGTTCGGCTGAGGTGCCTGTTGAGGAGGCCGAGCTAGCCAGCGACGGTGGGTCGGCGTCTGCGGCCTCGCGCGAGCCCGCAACTGGTGCGCTGTCTTGAGATGAGGGGGTGTCGATAGTGAGCGCAAGCAGTGCCGACTCGACAGATGAAGCGGATGTCGCGGCCGTGGTGGCCACGGATGGTGCACAACTCGACGAGGCCGTGGCGGACGAAGGGGTAGAGGCCGACAAAGAAGGGGCAGAGGTAAACGATGGCCCGGAAGGCGGGCTCAGCAGAGCAGGGGGTGCTGGCTCCTCCGGCGCGGGCGTGAGGGGTGAGCTCGCCGCCAGTGCGAGAGGTGAGCTCTTTGGTGTGGTGCTCGCTGCTGTCAGCCGGGTCCGGCTCTGCAACCCACCTCGTGGACTCTTGCGGGAACTGCGCTTCTCCCGGCGCGGTGAGGCTTTAGGGGTCGTGCTCCCCTGCGCCTCCTGACCCGGGCTCTTCTGCATCTGCTTGATGGGCGTAACAGCGGCCTCGACGGCATCCTCCTCCTCGGCCTCGGGAGACGCTTGGAACTGCGGGGGGAATAGTCCGCTCTCCCGCCGGCGCCGCCGGCGCGGTGTACGCTTCGGACTAGGGCTCACGAAAGGCGAGTCCTCGCTCGCCTGGGAATACCTGCTCTGGCGGCGGGGCGTGGTCTCGTCCTCTTCGGGCAGGCTGCCGAGGGGTGGTGGGGCTGATGCGCTCACCGCACGCGGCGCAGGGTGCAGGCTCGCTCGTGGGCGCGGCGGTGGGGGTGCGAGGGCACCGCGTAGGCGCATGAGCTGGGGGACGGCGGCGATAATCGTGTCGAGAGCCGCTGATGACTCGCGCAGCGTTACGAGCTCACGGTTTAGGGCCGCGTTCTGCCGCTGCGCTGAGAGGAGCTCGGCCTGCAGTGACGCGACTTGGTCCTGGAGGGAGCGGATGAAGCCCTTCCTTGTAATGTTCTCGGTGATGATCTCGCGGTTCTGGCGAGCATGTCTGCGGCGGACTGGGGTTAGCTGCTATCGACAACCGCTACCTTCACAGCATATCGATATCACGCCCCGTCACAACCGCACACCGCACCGCCAGATTGGTGGCGCGCAACTTACATGTATCGAACTCTGCGAGCGGGTCATCTTGCTCGAGGGTGCCGAGGCCCGAGGAGCGTCGGGAGCGGCGTGTTGCCATTGTGGGGATTGTAGTGTCAAAGAAGTCAATCGCGCAAGGACATGGGTGTTGTGTTTTGGTTCCTGTGCGCCATGTGCAAATTGCTCCCGCTAAATGGACATGATGACACGTTCCTAATCGCTGCCCCTTAGTCCAACCCTAATCCGGACAATGCCATCCGTCCTCGCTTGGGCGGGCGCCGATCTCTCCAGCGCGGCCTTCACAGCATTCCCCCCATCAACAACACCTCTCTCTCTCCATCTCTCATCGCCACCACCTCACACACCATGGACACGCCCCTCGCTGGAGAACGCATTGCCGAGGAGAAGGCCTTCGCCTCGCGCTACGTCGGCGCCCTGGACGCACGCCCCGTCGAGTACCCCGCCGACTACGCGCCGCCCCTCGACTCGCGTCCCCGCAAGACGCCGGTCCTGCACACCCCTGTCGTCCCGCCCCCCGAGGTCGCCGAGGCCGAGGGCTCGCAGGGTAAGTGTCCCGCCGTTCTTGCACTGACGCCAGACGCCACCGTCTCGGTGACAGTCAAGAGCCTCAAGCCGCCCCTCCAGATCCCCCTGACTGTCTCGCTGTCAGACAGCATTGCCGACCTCAAGGCGGCCGTCGCGGCCGCCAACCCCGCCGCGCCGCTGCCTGACCTCCAGCGCCTCCTGCTCAAGGGCAAGGCGCTGGCCGACGCCAAGCTGCTCAAGGAGTACGACCTGGCCGACGG
>JAMALN010000441.1:0-30519 GCA_023630115.1 Cutaneotrichosporon sp. PK4640 | reverse complement strand
TGTGCTCGGCGGGGAACTCGAGCTGGACGACGTCGTCCTCGATCTTGGGGGGCGGCTTGGCGAACTGGGGCATGGTGAGGGGTGTGCGGGGTAGAGGGTCTGGAGGAGGGCACAAGGAGCACGGAGTGTGAGAGGTTGTTTAAGAGGAGATGTGGGCAGGCGTGTTGCTGCAGGAGAGGAGAGAGAGGTAGGCCCGGCCCCGGTCGGTCGATGCCGAGTACCCGGCAACTAAATCTACCGAGCCGAAACACATTCCATCCTCGCTATCCTCATCCTCCGAGACACATCCCCCGCGTGTGCGACGCCGGCAACGTCTCATCCATGCATGTCAATAGTACAGCACCCTGTGATATCCATCTGGGTGTGACGCGTCTACTGAGGCGCCGCGGCGCTGCGAGCTGCTCCGCACCGCCGATGGCATACTGAAGCTGCCCAGACGCCGAACGCCGCCTGGTCCCACGGCTCACACCACCACCGACCTCGCGGCAATCTACATTATACACTGTATCGCGATCATAGAGAGAAGCATGTACCCCTCGAGCCCGAGGAGGAGCCAGCGGCCGGGCGCCGCGGCGGTGTAGCGCCGGTGGTGGGCGAGGACGTGTTCCAGGGCCGCGTCGTGGTCCGCGGGTGGGGGCTCACCGCCTGCGCTGGGGTCAGCGCGCCCGCACGGTGTCCCACGGAGTGGACGTGGCGACGGCGTAGCTCGCCGGGAGGCCCCAGGGGATCGAGGCGCGCCACGCCGGGCACAGGAGGTAGGGGTGGGTGGTGGGTGCGAGGGCGAGCGTCGTGTTGGTCACTGCGGCGGTGGCGGTGGAGAGCACCGTTGGGGGGGCGGGGGCATGGGAAAGGGATGTTTTGTGCGCTGGCTGGCGGCGAACAGAGAGACGTGAGAAGCAGAAGCGGCGGAAGCACGACTGATCTATCCCCCCACTGCTGCTTTCTCACGCTCTCCAGACGAGTGCGCCCAGCGTAGTGTCACGCACGGTTCAGAAGCGGGTCATCTCGGATCAACGTCGTCAGAGATTGCCGCGCCCCGCGTTCTGCGCGTCATGCCGGAATGTCCCAAAGACCCAATACATGCCATGCCTGGCGTGAGCGTTGTCTCCGTGGTACTTGTCCGTCTCCCGTGGTACTCGCCAATCTATGTCTACCATCACGCCGGCGCAGACCGCGCTATCCCACGCTCAGCCACGTCGCGCAGAGCACGAGCAGCCCCACGCCGGCCTTCCACCCGGCCCGCGGAGCGGCGCTGTCGAGCGCGTCGCACTGCGCCGCCCAGCCCCAGTTGTTGCGGGCGTCCGCCTCGTCCGCGAGGCGCATGCACGCGTTCCACATCTCCCACCGCACGTCCGCGAGGCACATGGGCCACCCGCACACCGTGGTGAGGTTGCCGCCGAAGACTTCGCAGCACCGCGTCGCGAACGCCGGCGGGGACGCGCTGCACACCGTCATGTCCGGGGATGCGGGGTGCGGCCAGGCGGCCGGGGGAGCGCGCGTCCGCTCCCCCGGCGCGGGGTAGAGGGTGCAGTCTGGGGGGCGCTCGGCGGAGAAGGAGGCGGGAAACATCGGCGGTGGGATGGGAGGAGGCAGGCCGGGATGCCGTCGCCCGATGGAGGATGCGGTTGCGAGGAGGTGGGCGATGCGAGGAGGTGGGCGGCGCGTCGAGGCCGTGCGAGTCGAGCCGGGCGAGCGCGAGAGTGTGTGCGAGTGGGAGATACAATGGCGAGGGTGGTGTGTTGCGCGGACGCCGACTGGCTGGGTTTGCGTCCGAGCGCAAGCCAAGGAATCGACCCTCGACGTCATCCGGGGGCCCGCGCACCCCGCACGCGGGGATGCATAGCGAGCGCGGGTCCGATGCTGGGCCCAGTGGTGTTGTGGATGGGATGGTGTAGTGTACGGATGCAACTCGCAGCACTATCAAGTGTCCAAGGCCCGCTCACATCTGGACTGAGTCCATGATCGCTGCGCACACTTCCGCACCGTCCCTGATGGGGTCGGTTGAGCCTCGGGCTTACCACGCTTACCAGCAGGACGCGAGATTGGTGACGAGGCGCTCGGGGTGACGCTTGTGACGATGCACACTCACGCACCTCGCAATCGATGCGATACACGGGTGTACATGGTGTACGAAGCCGCCGTGCTACCGGTGTCGTAGAATGAGCCCCCACCCGATGCAGGGATGCTCGACACAGGCAGAAGAGGCTCTTGAGCAGAGACAGAGGGATACTTGAGAATGGGTCAACATACGATGTCGGCCTACAACATAGATACATATCTACAGCTATGGAGAGGAGGCAGACGCCAGGGCTTCGTAGCCACGGAACGAGATGGGCCCGCGCGGCCAGCGATGAATGTCGGAGAAGCGCCGTCGAAACGGCCTACCTATCCAAAGCTGGAGCTGTCTGCTGACCTGCCCGTGGCCAGCAACAGAGACGCTGCCGACCTCGCGACCTGCCACCTGAACCGGGTGTCCGGCCACAAGGGGCAGGGGGATGGGGGAGACGTCGACTACCTCGGTGTCATCGACCCAGCGATCCCGGTCCCGCCGTGTGAGCCGGTATATCCCGTTCGGGGTCACCACGTCCGCGATGTAGCTTGGGTGCCCGCACGAGAACCACCTGTACTCCGGCAGCACAGGTGGTGGCCGTCTGTAGTACCCCAGCACGCAAAATGGCTGGCCGTGCGGTCTGACATCCGCGATCACCAGGTCGGTCCCTCGGAGGATAGCGACGTACTGCCGCCCTGCGCTCTCTGCTACGACGAGGCTGTGGGGGTTGTTCTCGGGGGAGCTGAGCCTTATGCGCTCCCAGTGCCATCCGAATCCGCGCGACACCCACACGTCCCCATTCGCTGCGGTCGCTGCGAGGAAGGTCGACGCCACTTGGAGCTTGACCATGTGGGTGGCGGGGATGGAGGGGACGGAGCTAGGGGCAATCTGGGCCATGTGGATGGTGTCGTCTCCAGCGAATCCACGGCCCAAATAGTCGTGCCAAAAGAAGACGCGGCCGTCTGAGGCGAGAGCTGCCAGATTATCTTGATATCTGGTGATGTACGCAATAGGTACGTCGTCGGGGACAAAGAGTCGTCGAGTGTTGAGACGCCGGCGCCGCTGTTGCGATCAGTGGGGCACGAGGTAACAGCGGCCGTACTCACTGTTTGTTCATGCACATCATCTTCCCTGTCCATAAAATAAGACGAGTACAACTGCCCGCCTCTCGTGAGGTGGACGATTCCGCGGGAAGCCCGCAGGCTCCGAATATCTTGAAGCGAGCTCGGTGCCATGGGTCCTATGATGGCATGGGTGGACGGGTCCATCCGATCGCTCCGATGTGCGCTCGACTCCCACACCAATGGCTCATCAATCTGAGGCTCATGTCGGCCGTCAGGCTCCAATGGGATGCGCACCGTACCGAAAGAGATGCGCACCGTACCGAAAGAGAAGCTCCGATACAGGTAGCCCCACGAAGTGTCGAACTGACGTAGCGAGAAGGGAAAGGAGACCCAAGGGTCGAGTTCCGTAGAGAGGAGACGGTGCCGCCAATGCTCTTCCTAGCGTTAGCTTGTCTGTCATGGGGAGGCAGGACTCACGGTAAGGTTGTACGTGGTCCGGCACACATAGGCCAGGACGATGGCGTCGACGTAGTTAAGAAACCCGATGACGTGCAGGAGCAGCTCGTTGGGCAAGTCCAAGAGTGTGAGAGGGGGCACACGCGACTGTCGGGGTAAGCCGGGCGCTGGTTGCGGTGAGCTCTGTAAGCTCGAGGGCGGTTGTTGTGAGCTCGAGGCTGCTTGGCGGCGACGAGGCCGAGTGAGGATTGCCCGAAACTTGCCGCGCATAGTGCGAGCGCCAGTGTCGTGTGTGAAGGGGCACCGTATGTAGTGGGGTGGGCGAAGGGTGTATGTACGGAGCGCGGATGGATGTGGGTGTAAGGAAGAGTGAGATTGCACCAGATGGTGTCCGGTGCGCCTCGGGCGGCGGTGCGAAGAAGCCACCTCTCGCGGGCGTAGAGGGGTAGCGCTCGTCCGCGCGCGGTTCGCGGACCTGCGCGATGCGCAATGGTTTCACAGGACGGCGCGCTCGATGTCGGCGCCGCACGCCTCCCGCCCGGTCGCACTCACAAGCGATCGTCCGTGTCGCGAGACCCAGTGCGGAAGAAAGCCTTCGCGAGAACCCGGGAAGCGCCCCGAGCCCACCTACACGAAGAAGAGCTCAACGCCCATGGCGCGCATGGTGTCCCTCCAGCGCCACGGCAGCCCCTTGTCCCGCCGCTCCCACACTTGCTCAGTGAGGGCGCGCGCAGCCTCGATGTCCGCGAGCCCACACGTGTCGGCCATGGCGTCGAAGATACGCCCGACCTCGGCGCGGCGGTCGCGCTCGCCGCTCTCGCGCTCCTCCTCGCTCAGCTGGCGCGCGAGTGCTGCGCCCACTAGGAGGGGGAACGCCCAGCGCACGGTGTAGATGTCGCCGTACACGACCTCGGCGAACAGCTCGAGGATGGCGTCGCTCGCGGCCACGAGCTGCGGGTCGTCCTCGGGCATGCCCAGGCCATCGAGGCAGACCAGGCAGATGAGAGCCTGGCGGTACAGCATGTCGCCGGCCTGTACGCGCGCCGGGTGCGCCGAGGCGTAGATGTCCACCAGGGCGGTGGAGAGCGTGCGGTGCAGTGCCGCTAGTCGGTCGGCGCGGTGGGCGCACGGGCCGTAGAGGACCGCGACGGTCTCAATGATGAACTTGCCCATCTCGAGGGAGAAGCCATACGCCTCGGGGACGAGGCGCTGCGCGACGGGGACACCGTCGAGCCACGTCGCGTCGGGGGGGAGGAAGCTCGGCTCACCGCGCTGGAGGGCGTCTGGCGTCAGCTAAGGGGGGAGCCAAACCAGCTGAGGGACTCACAGATGGCGTCGTTCAGTACTGCTGGGATGAGCTCCATCTGCGCCGGGGTGAGCACCGAGTCGCGGATCATCGCGGCGGGGCCCCCACGGCGTATGATCCACTCGCATTCCAGCCGCAACGTAGCGGGGCCGTGTGGATCGACAGCACACACCCGGTAGGTGACGGCGAGCGAGAACGCGAGAAGGAGCTTGGCGTTGATTTCCTCCTCCCACTCCTCGTCGCGCGCGGCGCGCGCCTCCTGCAACCTAAGGACCTGGAGGAGAGCGTTCATGCTGAGCTGGATCAGTGCCGCGCCTCCGCGCACATGATCTTCCGAGGGCTCGCCTCGCTTGCCAGCCCAGTATGCGTAATGCGTTGCGCCGACGCACACAAACGCATACAGGAGCGCAGCTTGGGTCAGGTCGGCAAGCTGCTCGGGAGTCACCGCCTCGGCGGAGGGAGAGGACAGGCTGTCCAGCCCCGGGAGCGCGAGCATGGAGCTCATCGCACTCGCTAGTTGGCCAGGCGTGTCGGCCGGTGTGGAGGGGAGCTCGAGGGGAAGTTTGCCGTTGTAATTAATGTAGGCCTTCCAGCAGCGCTCGAGCACAGCGTGGCGGTACTCGGTGAAGGCGCGGCGCTGGTTCGAGGCAAGGACCTGCTTCTCGACGATCTCGGCGGCGTTCATGAACCATGTCAGGCCATGCGTGTCCACCAGGGCGGAAAGGGCATCGGCGTCGACGGTGCGTGGGCCGAGCTGGGCGGCTGCGGTCAGCTTGACCACGATCGTTTGAGCCACAGCTTACTGTCAGATGGGTCCGGATAAAGGATGGGATCTGGTGGCGGTTCATGCGCCCTCAACACCAGATCTGTGGGAAGCAGTGATCGAGCAGGAGCAGAGGGCTCCGAGGCCTCGATGCTCATGCTGCGCGACGACGGGCCTGGTGTGCTGTCCGCCCTCAAGCCCTCCAGTGCCGGGTCTTCTGGTTGGCTGTTGTCAGCTAGCCCTTTAGTCACGACAGCTCACCTCGGGCGAACGATGAAGTCGTAGGCGTAGACGCACCGCCGCGCGCGTTTCCGCGAGCTCGCACAGCAGTTGTTGCACACCGGCTGCGTGAGTTGTGACATCAAGCTCGCGAACTCACCCGCCCCTGGTCGCACTTGATCTTGCGCTTTTTGCACGCGTCGCATCCAAACGCCGAGCGCGTCGGCTTCCCGCCCTTCTCCTCGCTCGGCCCAGCGTCTGGCACTAGCTTCGGTCGCCGCGCGACAAGGAGGGTGACTGGCGAGTCCCCACGTCTGCTGTCAGCTGAAATAAAACAAACTAGCTTACGCCCAGGGCTCGACGCCGCTGAAGCCGCGACACACGGGTGCATGGTCCGAGAGCCATTTGGACGCGGCGCGGATGACGCCGTCCCACTCGCCCATTGTTGACGGGTGGGCGTGGCCGCACCCGCAGTCTGCGGGGGGGATGGTGATCTGCAGAGCGCCGGTGGGGGAGTAGGTGATCGACGCCATGGTGACTGCCTTGCCTGGCGCGGGGCGCGGCTGTTGCGATCTTTGTCGAGTGATAAGAGATGGAGTGATGGGAAAGAGGTGGGGAAAGTGGAATCGAGAATGCGGGGTCTCGGGTCAGCCGAACATACGGTTAATCCGGCTGATTTGTGCCTCATCCTCCTCTTGGTTTCGCCGTCCCACTCCAGCCCACTCTCTCAAGCTTCATTAACGAGTGACAAACGCAGCTTCTCCTCGACAGCCATATGCGGAACTGTGAGCAACGGAGCAGCGGACGTGTTAAGAGCCGGGGGAATGTGCCGACACACCCCCGGTTGCGGTGATTAGGCAGAGTCAACTCGAGGCATCGGTGAGCCAGATAGAAGAGAGTGGGGCAGGACAATGAAGAGTGGGGCAGCTAACGACCTCAGCGCTCAGCGGTTCCATACCTTCTAACCACTCTCAATCCCATGCATGTATGCGCTGGCTTACATCTTCTGACCATGACACTCGCCGTCTACATCTTGCTCGCGTCGCGCCCCGCCCACTGCTCATTACCCCCAATGTAGCGATACACGACGCGCGAGTCGCGGTCGACGCAGCTTGGGTCCGCCGCGGCGCGCGTGTACACGTCGAGCCCCGCCGGTCCAAGGTAGAGGTTGGCGCCGGTCATCTGGGCGGCCTCGACGGCGAGGTTGTAGTCCTTGCGCATGAGCTGGACCTTGAAGCCCGGCGCATAGTCGTTGGACGCGGGCGCCTTGGGGTCGACGCCGGGCACGGGCTATTGTCAGCTCACCCTCTCTGGAACGAACATTGCAGTTGGTGTTGACCCAGCTCCCGCCGGTGCTGACGCCCAGCACCTTCTGGAACGTCCGGGGGTCGAGGCCGAGGCGCATGGCGAGGTTGAAGCCCTCGCTCGTGGCGATCGCAATCGTCCCCGAGATGTAGTTGTTGCAGACCTTGGTCGCGAGGCCCAGCGTCGGGCCGCCACACGCAAACAGGTTCTTGCCCATCAACTTGATGACCGCGTCCATCTCGCCCTTGCGCGGATGCCCCTCCACGACGCCCATCATGAACGTGAGCGAGCCGGCCGGCGCGCCCGCCGGCCCGCCCGACACGGGCGCGTCGACAAACGTGCCCCCAAGCCCCGAGACGGCCTCCGCGACAAGCTTGGACGTCTCGAGGTCGATCGTGCTGCACTCGATGAAGAGCTTGCCGCGCACATGCCAGGGGATGCTGAGCGCGCCGCCGGGGTCGGTCCGGAAGATGCTCGCGACGTGCTTGCCCTCGGGCACGATCGAGATGATCACGTCCTGGCGATTAGCCGGATCCGAAGGCATACTTACGCAATTCGCGACCACGTCCGCGGCGCTCTTGGTTGGGAAGACGGGGCCGAGGTTCGAGAACTGGCCCATAAAGCTGGTCACCGCCTCCTGCACGACGTCGTTGATGTACAGCACCGTCGTGGGTGGGAGTTTGTGGCGCAGGTTGGCGGCCATCCAGAAGCCCATCGCCCCGAGGCCGACTGCGATTAGCGTGCGATCTTGCGCCGCTCGACCCACTGAAGCCGACGTTGGCCGGGAGGTGCTCGTTGCCGCTCGAGATCATCGTTGTGTACGGTACTCGACTGCTATCTGACAGGTATCTAGTTACGAGGCGGTGGCGAAGCCGCATGCATGGTCTTTGCTGGAGCGGCGTCGAGGCGGGAGTTGTGGGTTGAATGCCGGCGGCGGGAAGTACACGCCGAAAAGCGCGACTAGCGAGCGGGGCCCTTCCACCCACACGCGCCAAGATAGCCGTGATTTGCCTGACTGACACCTAGACCTGTCGCCGACTCCGACGCCGCTCGCCGCGTCACCTTACTGGCCAGCTCGCCCCGTCGCGACCACGCGAGTGTTTGCCGACTTCCGAGCCTAGTTTCTGCAAGGCGCGCCGGCACACTCGTCGGGCCAAGGTGGGCGTTCCGCACGCGTTCGGCAAAAGCAACGGCATTCCGCAGGGTGAACTGCTCGTGTGAGCGTAAATTACTGAATCGCCCTTGTTAAGCATCGCCTCGCTGAGGGCGGGTCGGCACCGCAGAGGGTCCTGTGGAGGGCGGGAGGGATGGGTGGCGCTCCGCGTTCGGAGCTAGGAAGAATGACGTTCCGCGCCGAAGCAGGGCGCCCGAGCGGATCTGCCAACGCGGGTATGCGGACATGGGAACTATGGAGCGGGCAGCGGCCTGATCGGGAGAGTCCTGGAGGCTGTGGTCGTCTCTGCACGTGCATTCCGATCCCACCTACGCCCGTGCTTCTCAGTACAGCTCGACGCTCCGCTGCACCGCAGAAGCGACTATCCTCCAAACCTTATGCTACTCGGGACCGCTTCGTCCTCCCACCAGATCAGCTGAACGCCTTGGCATGCCACTAGCCAGCTGCATTCCGTCGGATCAGGAACGAGCTGCCGTATAAATCGACCAGCGCGACGACGAGTGGGCCTCATCTCGCCCCACTCTCCAGACTCACTTCCTCACTTGCTCTCACCCAGCCCCGCCATGCTCTTCTGGACCCTCCTGACCGCCGCCACCGCCGCTTCGGCGACGCGCGTCCACCCAGGCCGCAACAACCGCCACAAGTGCCTCGACGTCGAGGGCGCCAACGGTGACCTCTCGCAGGTCTACATCAGCAAGGCTGTGACTTTGTATGGCTGAGGTCTAGCGGAGCTGACGGCAGCACCGACTGCGCGGGCACAGCCACCCAGGACTGGGAGGTGCGCCGGGGCACGACGTTCATCAAGCTGGCGGGCACCGACTGGTGTGTCGACGTCGGCACGCGTGAGTAGTCCACAAGGGGGAGCTCACACCAGACCGCCGCCCGCCGTACGGCTGGCACCCGGCCAACGGCGAGCGCGCCAAGCTCTACCCCTGTGGCGAGCTCGGCCGCGAGGCGGGCCAGACGTTCGAGTTCAAGCGCAACGTCTTCTCGGTCAAGGAGAAGGCGCTCGGCGACTTCTGCCTCGACCTCCGCGACGGCAGCCTCGCCCCAGGCAACGAGCTCCAGATGTGGGACTGCCACAAGCACAACCCCAACCAGCTCTTCTCGATCTCGTAGCCCCTCACTAGCGGTGCAAAGGACACTGAACGGACACTAGCTGTGGCAATGCATGTGGAATGGGAGTACTGCTCGCGGGGGCTTCTACTCGCTTCAACCATCGGAGCGTCATGCACATCTCTGTACACTGTGCCTGCGCCTTCTTGGCCCAGACTCGACGACCGATCTGTCGTTCCCATCACCTACTCGAGATCTTCCCATACCGCCTTGCGCACCTCGAACTGGTTCTCCCACCCCTTGACTTTCCGCACCGCGCCAATCGTGTGGTCGTTAAAGCTGAGGCGGAACCGCGTGTCGTCGAGCAGGATGAAGCTCGCGTGCGTGCGCTTGTGGTCGAGCCAGTCGAGCTCCCACGTATCCGCGGCGCCCGGGAGGTTGCGGTCGCACTCGGCGAGCTCTACCGTACGTACACGCCCGCTCTCAGTCGCTTTCGTCAGTCACCGCCCACCTCCAGACTCACCAAGGTGGGTACGCAGGCAGAGGTTGGTGTCGGGCACGAACAGCTTCCAGAGCCACGCGCCGCTCACGGGCTGCACGGCCCACACGCCCTGGTCGCCGGGCGGCGAGTCGCCGTCGACCACCTCCCTGCTGTCAGCGTGTGAACTCCCCTCAACAGCCTGTTCCCACCCGCACAGGGGGTGCATGAACCTCGAGCCCACTCACAGCTTGGCCTTGGCGCCCGCCTCGACCTTGTCGACGGAGAGGTAGCAGGTCTTGCCGTCGCCGTCCTCGCCGAGGAGGTGCCAGGTGCGCTGCGGCGCGAGGTCGGTGTCGGGCGGCCCCGAGAGGTTGTTGAGGAGCGCAAGCACGCGGGTGGCCCAGGTTGGGATGTACATGGTGGTGTGGGCGGTGTGGAAGTTGAAGCAGGCCTGTTCGGAAAGGTAGGTGGCGAGCGGCGAGACCGATGTCATGACGTCGGGCTATCCTCACGTGGTCGGTCCTTGGCATGGGTGGGCAGACGAAAACACCACAAGCCTCGTTCCATGCGGAGCATCGACAGTCCGCCACTGGTCAATATCAGGCTGATCTAGCTCCGTGTTGAGGTGCGGAGAGCGGACGTGCACTTCAAAGGCCGCCTCCACTGCTCGCGCTACACTTGCTGTACACTGTCCTCTACATGCAAACATGCTGAGGAGAGATTGTTGATAGCGGCAACCATTGATCGGCGTATCGTCGGCAAGCGCCGATGCCCGGTGCCCCACCGGCCTTCCCGTAACCGGGCCCACCACGTCCACCCAACTTCGATCAACTTCGCTTCATCTCGGTTCCAACTCTCTTACGACTGCTCCATCCCCAACATGGCCCCCAAGATCACCGTCCACTTCCTCACGCTGCCTGGCACGCGCGCCGACCGCCTCTTCTGGGTGCTCGAGGAGCTGGGTATCGAGTATGAGGCGCGCTGCCACTTCCCGGGCAAGGGCGGCATCCCCCAGTCCCTCAAGGACGTCACCAAGCTTGGCAAGGTGCGCCTCTCGCCGGGCCGACTAACCGCAGTCGCCGGTGGTGGAGATCGACGGGCGCATCGCGTCCGAGACCGGCTCGATCATCCACAACCTGCTCGGCGCGCACCCGGCCGCGGGCATCGAGAGCACGCCCAGCAACGACTCGTACTTCTGGAGCCACTTCAGCGAGGGCACGATGATGCTCCACCTCCAGCCCTCGCGCGTACTGGGCATGATGGACGGCGCGATGAACAAGCGCCTCTCGAAGGAGGGGGCGGAGGGCGCGCACGCGCTCTACAAGCTCTTCAACGACAACTGGGTCACCCGCAACGTCCAGGCACAGCTCGACGTGGTCGAGGACTTCCTCTCGAAGAACACGTACTTCTCGGGCAACGACAAGATTGGGGAGGGCGACGTGAGGACCCCCAAGCCGGAGCTGACGCCAGTTCATGATGTCCTACCCCCTCAACACGCTCGCGTACGGCATGCGCGCGGGCGAGTTCAAGATCGGGCCCGCGAGCAAGAAGTGGCTCGACGGGATGCGCGCGCGTCCGGCGTGGTCGCGCGGCCTGAAGCGCATGGCGGAGGCGCAGAAGGCACAGGCCAAGCTGTAATCGGAGGGGTTCATGCACAAGTAGAGTACAACAGCGGTCAACGGGCGGCGGTCATGCGGACGGGCAGGCGGTTCGGGATCTGGATCTGGATCTGGCTCTGGTTCTGGCTCTGATTCTGGTTCTGGTTCGGATGGTTCTGATGCGGGAAGCCCGCCAAGCGGAGGTCGTGGAAACGGTAGCCGTGTCGTTCCAGCGGCCCGGAGGGTATGCGCGGGTCCATGTGGCGTGGGAAGGCGCCCTCGACCGCCGACGCCGGGAAGGGGGCGTACAGCCGTCGCCCCGCCATGGGTGCAGCGTGTGGGAGGAGGTGCGGTGGGGCGAAGGGGAACGGGAAGTTTGGCAGCGGGAACGGTGGAGGGGGTAGTGGCGCTGTGTGGACGGCTGGCCCGGGGCCTGGTGCGACGGTCGCGATCGCGAGATTGAGCGCGGGCGGCCGATGGAGTCGCTGGGGGCGGGGCTGCGGAGGCGAATGGTACACCCCCGGCTGCCGTGGGCGGCTGTGGCTCTTTGTCCGGCTGCGCATGGGGTGCAATCGCGGCGGGGTGGGATGCGCGGCCCGGCCATGTGTCTGCTCCTCCTCGAGGTCGCGGAAAAGCACGTCGTATATCGGGCCCAGGTAGTGCCGCACCTGGGGGCCGGGGAGGGGCTCGTTCCCCCGGCCGCGGGGTGGGGGCGGGGGTGGGGGTGGGGGGAAGAGCATGCCGAATGCGGCGCGGTAGGGGTGGTCCTCTGTCATCTTGGGGTGTGGGACGCGGCGTGCGGTCACCCACCCGAAGGGCGGTCGGGGGGGTTCAGACTCGGTGCGCTGGTGTCAGCTGGCTCGGGCGGCGCGTACCATTGCTAGCCTGGTGGGCGTGAGGTGTGGGAGGAGGTCCATGGCTCCTTTGTGCTGGCGGGCCAGATGAGTGATGGTCGGAGGGGACAATGGGCGGTGTGGAAATGTCACTGATTTTGCGGCGGTCCGAGTGGCGGGGGAGGGCGGGGTGCGGGTGCGGGGATGCGGGGGTGGCGGGGGCATGTGGTTTCAGCCGAGGCATCCGGATATCCCTTAGCGCGTGGGTGAGTGACTCTCGCGTGGCATGGCGCGCACGGTGCTGATGGGTATACGGTTGTGCTCCTGCGAAGTGTTGAGTGGTTGAGCAGACAGCGCGCCGATGACCGAGTGGTGAAGGTGCTGGCCTTAAGTTGACCTTGATCTTGAGATCCAGTTGCGAGAGCTATCCTGGGTTCGAGCCCCAGTCGGCGCAGCTCTTTTACTTCATTGGGCGCGCGGGTTCGATCGTGGCGTGGGATGAGGGGGAGGTGACGCGGGAACAGTCGATGCGGGAGGACAACCCAGGGTGGAGGCTTGGTGGCGCCGCTCGGGCCACCAGGGGGCCATTGGGCGGGCGGGAGTGATGGGGCCAGGCGTCATGGTGGGGTTGGAGGTCCACAAAGAGCCAGCAGTCGTGTCTGGGCGTCTGGGATGAGTGGTTGTTCTTTGGATGTGTGTGGAGAAGACATGGAAGACTGCAAGAGATAAGGGGCGCAAGTGAGACAATCTTTTGGCAGTTTGCCCGGTTATCTCGGCAACCAACCTCCACCTCTGCCGATCATCCTCACTCCATGGCCCCTAGCCTCTGCGTGAAAGGCGTGGCATCTGCTCGCCGCCCAACCCGTGCGCTGCCGCAGCGGGAACTAAAAAGCAGGAGAGGCGACTCTGAACTTGCTACACTCAGTTTCCCGAAAGGCCCTCACGCCCCTGTCAGGTAGTCTTCTCCCACCAAAAGAGATGTGAGAACCGACAACTGCATGATTCGAACATGCGCTCCCGAAGGAAATTGATTTCGAGTCAATCGCGTTAACCACTCCGCCAAGTTGCCTGTTGAAATCGGCCCACCCCGGTCAACACAGCTTCCGCCGTTAGGGAAGCCTGTTTGGCGCTACAAGCATTCGTCGAGCCTACAAGCGACGCAGAAGGGTGGGGAAGACCTCTGGTGCGCCCTCTTAAGCTGTTCAGGTCAGGGGATTTGGTTGGTTGGGTGTTTCTTCATGTTCTCCTTGCCGGGACGTGGTGGCGAGCGCGCCTGATGCACTGGTGGGCAAAGCGACCGGCTGAGAGCTCTGGCAGCTGCTTCTGACGCCTGGTTGTCTGCCCGCTCGGTCTGCTTGCTGGTCGGCTCCCAGTCTACCGCTACGAGCTCGGGAAGGCCACCCACTCTTGAGGCGGGCGAACTCCTGTCCATGGCTCTTGGGTGGCGGGATTCCCGTGGGTGGCGAGGGGAGCCATGCCGCCAGCAGGCCCGCCACGCTCGACATCGCCACCGAGGGGCGTGGGCATCGGTCTCGGCACCCACCGCACCGTACTGCCTTGGAGCTCCTATCTCGCGTGTGCCTTGGTGGGTCAGCTGACCGGTCCCATCACCTCGTTTACGAGTTCAGCCAACCAGAGCGACGCTCGTTCCTCTGCGGTCATGTTCCGCGCCTCGAGACGAGGCCACCGCGGAATGATCGCTGGTGGAGACGAGATAAGGGTGGCGAAGGCAGCGCTGCCTGCTAGCCTGGCACAAGCTTAACAAGGAATGGCCGCAGTTCACCATCACCCAATGACGACCCAATGTGGCCGTCCAGCTGACATGCCGCCACTCGCTCCACCACAGTCCGGTAGCGAGTCCAGACGTCAGCTGAGTACTCGGTGGTGTTGGGAGCTCCGAGCCGAATCTCTGCCAAGCCCCAAGCAGGAGGGCATAAATACCCTCGCACGCCGCCGAGACGTCACCCCGCCACCACCCTCCTGCCACCACCCAGCGCCCCAGAGCTGTCCCGATCCCCCCAACTCGACTGCCACGCCGCCGGGTGAGGTACCTGCACCATGCTGCGCCCACCCCCGACTCATTTGGCGGCGCTCGGCCTCCTCGTTGTGGCGCCATGCGTCCTGGCCACCGAAGCCACGCAAAACAAGGACACCGTCGAGGTGCCGGGCGCCATCATGATTTCTTTGAGTCTCCTCCCAGTGCTGTGCATCGGCTTTGGCTTCGGCGTCTGGCTGGCTGCCTTCATCTATGACCGAATCGTCAAGATGTGGGGGCGCCCAGAAGTCATGTTGAAGGGATTGACCCAGCGCATGACCCTCCCGCAGGGGGCCAGAAGCGAGTGGCGCGCCGCGCGCAAGGAGCGATGGGCTCGATTCGCGGACGAGCTCGCAGACAAGTTCGCGCTTGAGATGCAACCCGTGGAAAGCGCTTCGCCCCGCTCCGATGCGCTCTTCGACACAGCAACGGCATCTGAAATGCCGAACCCAGAGGACTACTCATCCGTGGCGCTCCAAGCCTCCCGCGCGCCGGCACCATACGCCCGCAATGTATCCCCCGCCACCCCAGTACTCCCTCCACTGGGGGTGATACCTTTTGTCGCAGTGCTTCCCGAGATGGCCAGGGCCGCCCCTCTCCACCGCCGCCTATCGCAGTACAACATCTTCAATATCGCACATCAGTCCCACGCCCGGAAGATGATAAGTGCCAGCGCATTAATGATAGTGTTCAGCGTACCCGCAGGCTTCGTCGTCTTCATGATCTCCACGGCGTGGTGGATCCTCAAGCCGCTGTGCCAAGTCATCCCGAAGGCCCTGGACGTCGCATTGTTCCGCATGCACACCACGACGGTCGATCGTGTCGACCAGTGGCGGATGGGGTGGATCCGGTGGCGCGCCGCCCGGCACGCGAGGGCGCAGGTCAAGGCCATGGTGAAGGAACGGGAACGCCAGCGGAAGAGAGAACGCAGCGCCCGGGCTGCCCAGCTCCGATCGTGGGTCGAAGACGGGGACGAGTCCGACTCCAGCTGGTCGCCCGCGGGCTGGAAGCCGAGCGTGCCACCCTTAGCGACAACGAGGCGCCCCGACTCCCTCTGCACCACCTCGACAGAATCTACGCTCCCGCCGTATCCTGGCTCGGGGGGCGCCTCCGTCGCCTCCGTCATCAGCGCTCCAGCCGAGAGCGCACCAAGCTACCATTGAGGCAGTTTGTCCGTCAACCGCCCCGACGTCGAAGTCCGAGCTCGTAGCGTAGCTTGTATTGCCCTGTGTATGTATCTGAAAGTACTCCGAAGCTGGGGTGAGTATGGCGCGTGCTGGATGGAAGCCGCCAGCAATCGTCGATGGGTGAAGCGCGCAGAGTTAACTCGCGCAGGTGCGGCGAGCAGGATGTGTCGTGCATACTGTGAGCGGGTGTGACGATGCGACGGCTGACCTGCGGCGTTGATCGCATGTACGGGCCTCCACCCAGCATAACTGGAAGAAGCACCCAGGCTACGATGCTCATAAGGTAGCTATTGCTATCTATTGGTGATTCTCCTACCTGCTGCGTAGCAGAATGCCGCTGAGATGCTCCTATGCTACTGCTACCCTATTTCCTATCGATATTTGATAGATAGCAATAGCTATTGCTCTGACGACTGCATTAGGAAAGATTTGTAATAACATTACAAAGAATCCTAATACACTGGAGCAGACATCTGACCGATCTCCATACCTGTTGTGTGGAAGTTTCACACTCACCGTTGGAGAAGTCTTGCATCTTTGGAGCCTTCCGTTCAGATAGAATAGTGTGTCCAACACTTAAACTGCATGCAGTATACACCTAGCACGCAGATCAAAAGTTGAGAACAAGGGAATGGCCAGGGTTCGAACTCACGACCTCCACTTTAACATAGCTGTAGCTACCAATATAGATATTGGTCAGGCTCCTACCTATCGCCGTATGAGACACACCCGTCAACCCGTCTATCATACAGCTACGATATTGATCTATCGATATGGGCTATCGTAGCTATCGATAGGTGTCTACCTTGTGAGCATCGTAGACCCAGGTTTGACCACTGACCGCCACTCAGTTGCGACGGAAGACTCCGGGGAATGCGATGGCCTCGGAGCACTCGTTGGCCCAGACTGTCGGCCGTGATCGCGGCGGATCGGTGACCATGCTCCACAGCACAGTGCCGCCATAAACCACGAGGCCAAGATCACGAAGGTTTCAGCAAACAGCCTCCGACTCCCGTGGTATGCGGGAGGGTTTAGCTCTTCGGCTGCGGTGATGAACCGTCCTCCTTCCGCGCTTCAGCAGTGATCTCATGACTTTCCGCCCGTCCTTCGCAACCATGTCTCGTTGCGAAGGCAGGTCGCTTCGGACCACCACACGCTGCGATGCTTGGGCCATTCATATAGGTGGAGCAGCTGCGTCAGGCTGGCAGTCTATCCATCCACCCACCCACAATTTCCGTTCACCATGGTACTGATCTCCTGGACCACGCTTGCTCTCGCTCAAGGTACGCCGCCTGGCTGTCTAGCTCACAGCGGTGCCTCTTGCAGTTGCCCTCCCACAGACCTTCCCAACGAACGGGGGCTGTCCTTCCGGCATGTCGCTGTGCCGCGACTTCTGGAACGACCGAGACATCTGTGTCGACCTCCAGAGGAGCATGTGGCACTGCGGAGCCTGCAAGAACTATGTAAGGCCCTGAAGGGGCATGCTGACAGCCAAGTGTTTCGATCGCGTCTGCATCGCGGGCAAGTGCACCGCGTGTCCCAAGGGCCAAGTGGGGTGCTATATGGACTACGGCCCATCGTGGTGCGCCGACGTTCTCAACAGCACGACCGACTGCGGCTGGTGTGGCAACAAGGTGCGCGTAGCGTGTTCACCGCTCACCAGTGCCCTCCAGGAACCAAGTGCGTGCGAGGCGAGTGCAGCTGCCCTGCCGGCCAGACGGCGTGCCCCACCGGCTGCGTGAACATGGCCAACGACAACAAGAACTGCGGTAGCTGCGGAACCAGCGTGAGCAGCGTGGCCGTCCCCGCTGATGGCAGTGCTACCCGGGCTCTAACTGCGTCAACGGCGCGTGCGAGGCCAACAACGGCTGCCCGTGGGGCCAGGAGCTCTGCGGCAGAGACTGTATCAACACGCAGAACGACAACCGCCACTGCGGCAAGTGCGATGCCAAGGCGAGTGCGAGTGGTGGAGGAGCTAATAACAGTGCGCCGTGGGAAAGAACTGCGTCAGTGGCAAGTGCATCTAGCACACTCCTCGTTCAAACAGCGGCGGCAGGTCGTTTCCTTATGAATCTGAAGCAAGAGATGAGTACGGTCACGAGATTGTCGGAAGATCGGATGATGGGAGTGGCGTACGCCCCGCGGCGGTGCGGAGCAGCACCTCGGCAGCCCGCAGGGCGAAGGGGCTGGACAAGGGGGCAATGGGCAACAGACAGTTCTTGGATTCGGCACATGACATCCGCAGCGCGACAAGCTCATTAGGTGTTCCAGAAATATGCATCCGACTCAGAAGGCCGCTCTGCTCTGGAGCCTTTGTCCGTTGTGGAGGACAGGGTCCCGAATACGCGTGCTGAGATTAAGCTTCTGGGCAGTGCCAATCGGCTTGGTTGCTGAGCTCAGCTCGACAGCCGACGGTCTGATTCGTACAGAGCTCCCCGCGCAAGCGGCGCGCCGGTGCAGACTCTCCCCACGTAGACTCGGCATGGGGACCAGTACGTACCACCAGAGCAGACCGTGCAGCAGACCACCGAGTATAGCGTTGGGCGTCGGTGTAGCCGTCCCTGTCGGCTCCCTTGCGCCCGCGTACACCCCGTACGGCACACACCTGATGTACGTCCAGCCCATGCCACCGCAGGGGAAACCGGGGTACGGCCAGCCAGGCCACGACCCGGCCCACGGCTAGGCAGGGTACGCCCATCCAGCGTACCCAGCCCAGCCGGTGTACGCGGCGATGCAGCCGCCCCTCTCGCCGCAGATGAAAGTGTCCCAAGGGCAGGTCAGCGCCCTCATTTGCCCCGCCACGGGCGATGCGCACGCACCCAAGTTGCGTCCGGGGACCTGGGGCATCGTGGCGTGGAGTGGGTGCTAGCACCGGCGGTGAATGGAAGTCGGGTGAGCTAGCAGTGCAGCCTGGCCAGCGGGACGAGGCACATCTGTGCGCACCTCCCCCGCGCTTCCGCACAGTGGCCTAGACTCCGGGCGTCGCGGACTCCGCACGATCCGGACGTTCCCTCGGCCAGTTTATGCATCCGACGCCATTTTGCGGTGTTGGCAGGGGGTGGCGAGAATCCGCCTTCGGCGGCAGTGCCTCACGTCATCCAAAGGTGCTTGTGCCTGTTAAGGCTGTGTCACCACACGTTTCACAAACGCACCCACTCCGCGCCGTCCGGCTTGGCTCGACGCGTCGCGGGCATACATATAGACGCGCGAATGGACTGAGCATGCATCTCTCACACATCTCTCACCCCTCCCGCTCTCCCTCACTCCCCACACTCCCCACCCTCTCTCGCTCTCACCCACGCTCTTTAACATGTCCGAGAAGCAGACCTACAGTGAGCCACTCCTCCGCCATTGCTGACCCCAGCCCCCGTCCCCGCCGCCGGTGGCTGGCACCCCTCCCACGCCCCCGCCGACGCCCAGCGCATGGGCACGCAGGCCCCCGCCCCCACCTACGGCACCCAGCCCATGAAGCCCGCGCAGGGCAAGCCCGGGAAGCCGGGTGTCAAGCCCGGCCAGGTGATCAGCGCCCAGATCTGCCCCGTCACGGGCGGGCCGCACGCCGAGAAGAAGCGCCCGGGCGTCATCGGCCTCGTCATCGGCATCGTCTTCTGCCCCATCGGGTGTATTGCGTGAGTGTCCCACGAAGGAGGTGGCTGACCTCAGCGTCTGCTTCGACCAGAAGCGCACGTGCCCGAACTGCGACTATGTGATCGAGGAGGCTTGGGGCGGGTGCTAAGCTCCTAAAGCGGTGTATCATTTGTATGTATGGACTGTTGTGACTTGCAGAGACAGAAGCGTGGTGGCTTGTTCACATCGGAAGCAGTGCGGAATTGCAGAAGGGATTGTGAAGGGGTCAGTGGAAGGCGGTGTCCGGGTACCTGACTGGGACGTGAGACAGGAAGCATAACGCACATAGAGTTGCGAAGTGTGCACAAAGTGGAAGCCAGCTGGAGAAGGCGGCCGACGCGTCGGCTTACTCTACAACCACCACATTGCCAAGACGGGAGGGAATCGGGCGATTCCGAGCCGCGCTTTCCGTCGCCGGCCAACCTCGTACGTGTCTCGTTGAGCCAAACTATTCATCCCCTGGAAACATACAGAATGTACACACTCCTCGCACCCCTTCCGCGACCATTACACTGTCTATGTTATCTCCTTAGAACACGTACACCATCTCGTCGTTCTCAAAGTCGGTGAGGTCGAGGAGGGCGTTCTGACCGAGGCGGACGCCGTCCTCGGTCTCCTGCACGTCCTCCTGCGCCTCCCACTTGCGGCTCATGGACGTGTCCTTGATGAACTGGGGCTTGCCGTTCGCGACACGCTGGCGCTGGCGCTGCTTGTTGAGGAAGAAGAGCACGACGACCTGCATGGCGATGACGGCGAGGAGGGCGCAGAACATGCCCATGACGATCTTGACACCGGGCTGGTACCGGGGCGCGTCCTTGCTCTGGAAGAGGTAGGGACCAATGATGTTGCCCGCGGCCGAGCCGGCGTTGTAGAGGGACATGATGGCCGACTTCTTAGTCTGGCCGCCGGTGTTGGCCGCCATCCAGGTGACGATGAGGGGGTTGCCGCCAAAGAGGAACGCGAGCATCATGTAGCCGGCGAGCGCGGGGCCCTGGTTGAAGCCCTCGGGCGACGACTGGGTGTAGAGGAGGACGAGGCCGACGATGACGGGGACGACGAAGATGGCGAGGACGGCGCTCTTGAGGCGCCACATCTGGGCGGCATACGAGGCGGCGATGATGCAGAGGAACTGCAGGAAGCCGAAGGGCATGTTGATGAGGGTCGAGACGTGCTTGCTGAACCCGAGGCCGTTGATGAGGGTGGGGCCGAAGGCGTTGGTGACCGACGCGCCGATGTTGAGGAGCAGGCTCATGAACAGCCACAGCCACGACTTGGGGTCGTAGGCCATCTCCCACACCTGGCTAAACTTGTACTCGTGCGAGCCGGTGCCGGTGTTGTTGGCGCGGAGGCGCTCGATGGCCTGGGCCTTCTCGTGTTCGTCGAGGAAGCGGGCGGTCTGGATGTCGCTGTCGAGGACGAACCACACGAGGGGAGCGGAGAAGACGGTGATGATGCCGACGATGAGGAAGATGAGCTGCCACGCCTTGATGTGGTCGCTCGTGACGTGGCCCAGCGCCCAGGAGAGGAACGAGCCGAAAATGGTCGCGAGACCGTTGGTGCTGTACCACGCGGCGACGCGCGACGGCTGCTCGGCGCGGCGGTACCACTGCGCGGTGAGCATGCCGAAGAGGGGCAGGCAGCCGGCCTCGAACAGGCCGAGGAGGAAGCGCGTGGCGACGAGCCCGCCAAAGTTGTGCGCGGCGGCCATGCAGGTCGCGGCGACGCCCCAGCCAAACACCATGCCGGTCATGAGCGGGCGCGCGGGCACGCGCACGAGGAGGTACGACGAGAAGGGCTGCCATGCGAGCTGGGCGATGGCGTTGATGCTCGCGATCGTCGAGTAGTCCTGGCCCTTGAGGTTGGTGTCCTTGCTCAGGCCCCAGACGTTGCCGAGGCCGAGCACGGACTTGTCGAGGATCTGGAGGAAGTAGATCCAGATCAGGATCGTCAGGATGCGCTTGTCGGTCTTGCGCCTGATGCGGTCGTTCTGCGGTCAGCTGGGCCTCCGAGACCACTCACGTCTTCCTGGGTGAGGTGGACGTGCTCGCCCGACGCGAGCGCGTCGAGCGCCTTGATGTCGTGCGACTCGACATCCGCGTGCTCGGTGTACGACGCCGGCTCCTTGATGGAAGTGGACATTGTGGTGGAGAGGAGGAGAGTGAAAAAACTGGTTGTGTTGGGGCTCAGCGGGGCAACCTGGGGTTTTATCAGACTTTGCGGAGCGTCGTGGAGAGCGTGCTCGCCGGCCCTCGGTCCGGGCTTGCCACCGCCAGCCGCGTTTGCGGGGCCGCAAGCGGGGTGGCTGTCCGGTTGAGACAACGGCACCCTAGGTCTGCGGGACTTTGCAAGGAATGTTCGGCCGGCTGGGAGGCTGTGGGCGGCACTCAGAGCCTCGCAGGGTGAGCGCCTCACCCCAGAAGACGAGAGGGCGCTGACCTCATCTCATCACAAAGGTGTGCACGTGAGCGGCAAAATCTCTGCGGCCTCCCTCCGCCACGGCCGCTCGGGAGCGGCTATGGGCGGTTACCCGTCGATAACCGCCGGACGGTCGGGGCGGCTTCCGGACTGTTACCATCGCCCAACCGCCAGCTCTGCTTGTCGCCACTCCCGAGTGCAAACTCCATAGATTAGAACCGTGCCACGGCAATGAGCGGGCTGTAGATACGCGGTTCAGTTATCAGCCGCCGTCTGCCATCATCCGATGGGCTCTGCACGGCCGTCACCCCTGCTGATCCTTTGTTCGCCGGCTGCTGATCTGCTGATCACTCTGTGGGGTCTGCGATGTGCGCCGGCTTCCGGGGAACATGCCGTCGCGGCCGAGGAGCCCTTCGGGTTTGGGTCTCGCGCAGCGCGTTGCCCCGTGGGTGGTGTGAGACATGCACCGTCGAGCCCCTCAAGCCGGAGCATTTTCTCTTGGTCACCTTGTTCTGCTGCCAGTGCCAACGAACTCGTTCTAAGGCGCTATCGCCCATGTTTTGACCCGTGACCTGGCCCCTCCATGTAAGTTCTAACCGGAGACTGGAGGTGGAAATGGGCAGGTGTGTGGTGATGTGCGGACTGTGCGGTTGTGTGCTGGGTGTTTCAACGCTCGTGCGACGGTCGCGTCCCAGACTGTCGGCGAGGCTCTTGGCTGCCAGGGCGAAGCACGGACAGCCCGCAAGCCGCACAGGCTGACGGAGCTCTGGTGGAACCACCCATACCTCCTCGGCCGGTCGCCCCAGAGTCCCATCTCTACCTACCTGCAGCTTGAGCAGTGCATTTTTGATGGGAGGTGCTTCCTGCTTTACGTGTTTGCCAGGTTGCAGCTCCCCGCGCCCGTGACTCCATACCTGGTCAGAGTAAGCGGCAGCTCTCTGCGGGGTCGCGTGCTGCCATCGAGAGAGCTGGAAACCGGCAAGCTCGTCTTGGAGGGGCAAGGGCCAAGTATGGGCCCACAGGCGCAGCCCAACCAAGTTCGCCCCGAAATCCCGTCAAAAGCTGGCTTGCTACACCTGACACCCGGGCCAGCTGGGACCACCTCCGCTCCCAGCCTCCTCGCAGTGGCCATCGAAGCTGTTCGCCGACGTGACATCAGAACATGACGTTGATTGGCCTCCAACCACGTGGGCACGGAGCGGCTCCAACCTGCAGCTGCCCACTTGTCAGCATGCGCAGCCCGTGTCTGCTGTGGAGGAGCGGCGGTTCCCGTCGGCTCGCTCGCGCCTTGCTTCTATACTCGTGATCTCCTTACTTCAATTCTATACTGGCGGCGTGAGAAGCCTCACATGACGCAGGGAGCCAAATCGAGGAAGTCAATGGATGGCATGATGAGATTGCATCGCAGTCGACGTGAACGACGTCTGTGACGATGGGTCGCTGTGAGGCCGTCCGAGCTTGTTCCGCAGTGGGGTGGCTGGTGCCGTGGCTGAATGCACACGACCGATAGCTGCTATTCCAGGCGTCGCGGATTCCAGCCGGGGCGGGCTGACACACAGCCCCTTCGCCGAGAATAGTCGGTGGCGGTTCCGTACTTCGAGACATGAGATGGGTGCCTAGCGATCTAACTCAGATGTTCGTCTCGTGCGAGAGGCACCTCGGTATGTGGACCGAGGCCAACAAAGCTACCATCAGTAGGTGATTGCTTCCGCGGGGAGTGCTGGGTGCGAGGTAGCGGAGATTAGGGTGCAAGGATCTGCCGAGCGTGCCGACAGATCACTCGCCCCACCCAAGATCACACTTGCATCACTCGCCCCGCTCGATCAGGACAAACAACATGCGTCAACGGCGACGTCGGCGTCGGTCTTCGCCCTATGATCTGCGTCCTTACTGATGGGACTCGGCGACGCCGTCGGCGGCAGGGTCTGCAAGCCGGCGGCAGGGCGCGGGCCGGCGGGGGGTCTAGTGAGCATGTTTGTCTGAGCACATGTCCGCCCTGATCCCACTCCCAGAGCCCGTTCCCAGAACAGCAGCGCTGCAGTGTTTGGGCAGCGCTTGACGTCAAACCCGACGCCTCCTCCCTGGACCGTACGGATAAGCCCTGTCATGGGGAGACTTCCGCCGGGAAGAGGGAGGGAGGATGGGTCGAGGAGATGCAGCTGACACGGCGGAAGAGGCAAGGAAAGGTTGTTTTAGCGCAAGTCCAGAAATAGCACTGATACCACCTCGCCATTCCCTTCAATCATTGATCCAAGTTTTGGCAGAGGCACGCCTCCTCCGCCGAGCTGTCCGAGCATGTATTGACGGCCGAGTGGCTGATCCCTGCAGCGCTCAATCCTCACGCTCTCACCGACGCTCACGTAGCCCACGGCGGAAGGTATAACAGCGACGCCGTCTCAACTTGTTCCCCCGTCCTGATCGTTGCTCTGTACAGTACCCCCTCGACACTCTTTCCAGCCTCCGTCCCGCGTTCCCACGATGCTCGCCGCCCTCCTCGCGCTCCCCCTCGCGGCTGCCGGCGCCCTCCCCACCTTCCAGCCCCGGGATACCCCCTTCGCCGAGCTCTTCAAGCGCGCCGGCGCTGTGCCCGATCCCAACTCGGGTGGTGAGTCGCTGCCACAGAGTCGGCTGACATAAGACTTTGCGAGCCACTACCCGTCCAACTGGAAGACGCCGAACGCGACCGACGTCCCCCAGGCGTGGAAGGACAAGCTCGCCTCGATCAAGCTCCCGCCCAACAACCCGGTCGCCACGACGTCCAAGTCGAACGGCGGGTCGGCGTACGACGGCATCGACAAGGGCGGCAACAACCCCGACATCTGCTCGTTCACGTGGGGCTGCATCGCCGACAGCGACTACTTTGAGGCGCCCAACGGCACCTGGCTCCTCAACTTTGACGACGGGCCCACCGAGGCCTCGCCCCGCCTGTACGACTTCCTGCGCAACAACCAGATCGAGAAGAACGCGACCCACTTCATGATCGGCTCCAACATCCAGAGCTGGCCCAAGACGATGCAGGAGGCGTTCAACCAGGGCGGCCACATTGCCGTGCACACCTGGTCGCACCCCATGATGACGACCATGACCAACGAGCAGGTCCTCGGCGAGCTCGGCTGGACCATGCAGATCATCTCGGACCTCACCGGTGGCCGCCTCCCCGCCTTCTGGCGCCCTCCCTACGGCGACGTCGACAACCGCGTCCGCACCATCGCCAAGGAGGTGTTCGGCATGGAGACGGTCGTGTGGAACAAGGACACGAACGACTGGAAGATTGGGTCTGGCTCCACCGTCGACTCGGTTGACGAGGTCATGCGCGGCTTCATCACCGGCCCCAAGGGCCCCGGCATCGTCCCCCTCGAGCACGAGCTCAACAACGACACCGTCCAGGTCTTCCTCAACTCGTACCCCCTCATGAAGGAGAACGGCTGGACCGTCTCCACCGCTCCCGACGCCTACGGCCTCGAGTGGTACCAGAATGCCAAGGGCAACGAGGGCGCCGTCGTCTCGGCCATGAGCGTCGGTGAGGTCCAGCCCGACCTCAACAAGAACGCTTCGTGGGCCAACCCCTCCTCGGCCTCCCCCTCCTCCAGCGCCGGAAATGACACCGGCAAGGCCATCAACGCGACCGGCACTGGCGCCGACTCGGCCAACAAGTCGCCCAGCACCCAGCAGGGCAACAAGAACAACTCGGCTGCCCGCCTCGGCGTCTCCGCCACCCTCCTCCTCCCCGCCATCGCCCTCATCCTCTAGGACACTTTTACCATACCATACCATAGACTACCATTGCTCAGCCCTCGGCCGGGCGGACACTGAGCCTACGATTCCCATAATGCCCGAACAATGCATTGTGTTATACAGATCTATCTAATATTAGCACCGCTGCCACAGCTTCCAGCTGCCCTGCATGTAACGCTTGGTGCCGTACAGCGACACGGAGGATGCGAAGAACGCGAGGCCCGCAAACACTATTCCGTACTGGAAAGCCGAGGTGCCGGTGCGCCCCAGCGTGTCGCGCGAGTAGTTTGTGAGCCAGATCGCGATGGGCTGCGAGACGATACCCGGCGCAACGATGCTGAACCACAGCATGGAGAGCGCACTCGCCATGTCGCGGATACCGACGAGGTCGGTCAGCAGCGCCTGGCACGTGGACCAGAAGACGCCCGAGCTCGCGCCCTGCAGGAACGCAGCAAAGGCTAGAACGGAGAAGTTCTGGGCTACGAGCCACACGGCAAGACACGAGATGGACGCGATCAGGGTGGTGACGATCGCGCCGTTGAACCGGCCCACCTTGTCGAGGAAGTAGCCCGAGAGGGGGCGGCCGACGATCTGCCCCACGGCGAGGAGCGACTGGAGCGTCGAGCCGTCCTTCTGCGTCATCCCGAGGCCCTGCACCGCGTACAGGGGGATGGTGTAGATGCCGATCGCGTAGGCGAACAGGATGAACCCGCCCCAGAGGCACATGCAGATGAAGCCCGGGTTCTTGAAGAACGACACCTGGAACGGCTCAAAGCGGACCTTGAGCTTTGTGGAGCGGGTCCTGAAGAAGAGGATGGCGGGGATGAGCCCCGCGGCGGAGATGCAGCCGTTGATGACACACGCCCACCGGCGGTCGAGGTGCGCGAGGGTGAGGCGCGTGATGTTGGAGAAGAAGAGGGCGCCGCCGCCACTCCCGGCCGAGACGATGCCGACCGCGAACGCGCGCTTCATCCCAAACCACTGCGTCACAATGGGGCCCGAGACGACCATGGTCATGCCGAGCCCGACGGCGAATAGCACGCCCTGCGTGAGATACAGCTGCCAGATGGCCTTGCAGAAGCCTGCGAGGATCTGGCCCAGCGTCACGCACACACTCCCCGCCAGCAGCGGGTAGCGCCAGTGGTAGGTGCGCGCGAGGAAGTTGGAGAAGGGCGCGACCGCGAGCGCTAGGGACAGGGACAGCGAGCCAATGAACGCAAAGTCGATATCCTTTGCGCCGGCGAACTGGTTGTGTTCGAGGTCATACGCGAGGTAGATGCCGAATGCCGTGTTGACACCCCATGTCGAGAAGTTGAGCTGAGGTCAGACGTGCAGAGGAGGTGGGGGAGGTGACGCACCAGGAAACCACACAGGACGATGATCCATCCGTAACCCCCGTCGGGGTAGTCACGGTGATCCTCTGGCTCGCGGTCGAGCGGCACATCGTCGGGATCGCTTGAGGATGCGAGACATTCTGCGTCGGGGATCCTCGTCTCCTTGGCCTTGAACTCGTCGTAATCCGGCGAGATGGCCGGCGCTGGCGCCGCTGATGGCGCTGGTGGCGCCGACTTCTCAAGACTTGTCATGCGGTGGGTGGGGCGCCCGGGGGCTCGGCGGAGATGCCGTGCGGGGTTGGAGGGGCTGAAAATTGGTCGGCTGTTGATGAGAGGCGTCGTCCGACCTCGTCACAATGTCACCTCGAGTGTAAAGTATCCGCTGTCGTGCAGCGGGGCCGCGTCGAGCACATGCAGTGGAGTAGAGAGTGGAGAGTACTTGGAGAGAATCGACTCGGCGTTGCATCAGTCATCTTCCCGACGATGGGGGCGGGTTTGCGGCGGTCTCGGCGGTGCCCATCGGCTTCATCCGGTCTCACGTGGCCCCGGGTCAACCACCAGAGCTTTCTCATGTTCCTGTAATAGCCCGGCCGAGCCGGCCGAGCGAGCCGAGCATGCATAAAGGCCCTATCTGTCCATGGTCTGGATGAACGCATCCATCTCGTTGAGGATGAGCACGGGATCAAAGCCCCAGTTGGCGAAGACGTCCGCCTCCTCGGCGGGTGGATCGCTGCCGAGCCCGACGCCGAGGTCAAAGTTCTGGTTGCTGTGGTTCTGCTCGAGTTCGGGGTCGGCGGGGAGGGGCATGGCCGGCAGTGTTGGGGGCGGGAGGGTGGGAAGGGCAGGAAAGACCTTCTCGAGCAGCCGTGCGATCTCGGCCGCAATGTGCTCGTCGTCGACCGCGGCCTCGCGGAAACACGTGAGCATCTGGTGCTCCAGGTCGAGGACGGCGGGCTCCTTCTCCGCCACGGCGCCGTGCGAGAGCGCCTTCATGAGGAAAACTGCTGCGAACATCTGTGGTCAGCGAGGCGAGGCCTGGGGTGACGCACGATGCGCTGGAACGTCCGTCCGGGGCAGAAGCGGAGGACGCCACGGCGGTGGCACTCGATGCCGTGTTCCAGGAGGGCGACGGCAGAGTCGACCGCCTCGATCATCTGGACGCCCTCGACGGAGATTATCACGGTCGTGGCCATGACGCCTTCGCCGCCTGGCGTGCGCTGCCGGGGCATGGGCGCGCCACGCAAGAGGCGCGAGACGGCTGCCCTCATCGCAATGGCGTTGGCATATAGCCTAGTGTCAGTCATGCACGGCAACCGACTCACCGGACATAGTCGTGGTCGATGCGCCAGAAGATGCGGTTGATGTCCACGCTCCGCCGCTGGTCGCGGGAGCGCACTGCGCTGTCTGCGTCTGAGTCAAGACCGCCTGTTGCCCACGTCCACAAATGATCGAGCTCGGGTTTGAGTCTGTCCAGGAAGCTCTGGAAGCGACCAGTCCGGATTAGGTCCGCCGTCACCTGGGGGGACGGGTAAAGCGTCTGGTGGCAGATGGAGATGGTGTGGGCGTGCTCGGCGGTGACGCGGCTCTGGCGCCAGAACGGGCGAGCACGCGGAATCGGCTGCGCCCGGTGGTCCAGCCGCTCACAGGACATGAGGAAGAACTGATCCCACCAGCTCGTCGGCATTTCTGCGGTCAGCCATGGTGAGGGAGGGACCCACTTGTGGATATGAGGGCGTCGCGTCCCAGCCTCCCCGCGATGCTAAGGTCAGTCCAGTCGCAGGTGTACGCACTGTTGGTCTGCGCTCATGCATTCTGCCGTTAGCGCTGCCTATCCCGTGCCTCACGGATCCACACATTCACGCGCCGCCGTGTCTGCCAGTCCGACGTGTTGGTAGGCACGTAAGTCGTCTCATCGTGCAGCCCCACCTCCTGCGCGATGCGTACTGCGAGAGCAACATTGGTCCACGCCACGTCGTCCTGGTGCTTGCACGCGCTGGAGGGGCACGTGTTGCCCACGCCGTCCTCGACGAGCATGGAGCGTGGCGGCCACTCGCTGAGGATCAGCAGCGCCTCCACGGTCCCGATGGTGCGCATGGCGGTCGAGCCCATCACCAGCCGAGCGATGCGGCCGAGCAGCCACTCGACGATACGCCCCTGCACGACGCGCGCGCGGCTCGGCTCCCGTGCGTCATAGCTCTGCCCGAGGTCAGCGTACCGCGCCGCTACGCAGGTGATCGCTCCGACAAGCAGCGGCTCCTGCAGCAGGAGCGAGGCGTTGTCCCTGTCAAGCAGCTCGACCGAGACCACCGGGTGGCACGGGTTGATGTTGCGCGCGTAGAAGGCCACCAGTGCGCCGGCCTCGCTAGCGGTGAGCAGCCCCTCCCGGACCGGTGGCCAGCGGTTCCACACATCCCCCTCGAGGCCCGGTTCGTACGAGTGCGAGAGCGCCTCGGGCGCGGCCGGCCTCTCGGCAGACACGGAGGAGAGGAGGCGCAGCGCGTCCGCCGGCGTCTCGAGGTTGCCGCCCACCAGGTCGAGCCGGGGCGGTGGGTCGTCGGGGCGCGGCTCGTACCGCGGCCGCTCGGGCACGCGTGAGCTGCTGCCGAGCGGGGTGGTCGGCGTGCTGTCCGTGCGCGGCCGCTTGCGCTGGTACGACTCGGTGAACTCGCACTTTCGGCCTGTGCGCCGGCACCGGCGGCATGGGAGGTCCTCGGGCGCATCGACGGGCCCAAGGTCGCAGCGCAGCTTCGCGGCGCGGCAGGCGGTGCAGGCGCGGTAGGTGCGCTGGTGGCGGGGCGCGTCGTCTCCAGCGGCGCGGGGCATGGTGTCGTTTGTTTGTGATGGCGATGGAGAGATTGTTGGAGGCGTTATCTTGTGCACGGATGCTGTCGGCATCCTTCGGGAGGTGGGGCCGATGCGGAATTTGGACGGTGTCAGTGACACCCCTCGCCGGGAAGTGACAGACCCGTGTTCATACGCCTTTCCGCCTGTTCCCCGTCTCCAGCCTTCAGCCTCCAGATGTCTCAGATGTCTCTGCTGGAGATCTTCACGGCCAACACCGAGCTGGGGAAGTCGCACATGCCGAGGCGTACCGAAGGTGTCGGGCTGCACAGATCACCTGATACGCTGGAATGAGGCACGCGTCCCATCACACGACCACCCAGGCCCATCTGCCCACCTTGCACCCGCTCACAAGCGACAAGCGACCACCCAGATACCGCATCAGATCCAGTCGCCCTTACAGCCCATGATGACGTTCAATGCATTGTCCCTACTGCCGGTTCTCGTCGGCCCTATGAAACTCCCTATCTTCTATTATCTTACAGGCGCGACTCGCGCTTCTCGGCGTTGGGCGCGAGGGGCCCCAGCTCCTCGAGCGTGGTGAGGTCGCCGAGGACGAGGGGCTGGCGGCCGGGGCGGCCCTCGCGGTCGAGGTCGACGGCGGGCACCTCGCGGTTGATCGCCCACTTCTTGACGAGGTTGGTGGGGAGGTGGCCCTCGAGGCGGCCCTTGATGAGCTCGCCCATGACGGGGAGGAACTTGAACGCGTGGCCCGCGCCGCCCGACGCAATGAGCAGCGAGGGGTACTGGGGGGCAAAGTCGATAACCCAGTTGCCGTCAGGGGTGTCCGAGTACCAGCACATGCGGGTGTAGGCCATGGGCTTCTTGGCGAGCTCGGGCCAGAGCTCGGCGAACTTCTCGCGCATGCTCTTGAAGCTCTGGCGCGGGATCCAGCCGACGCGGTTCTTCTGGGTGAAGTCGACGGCCTTGGGGTCGGCCGCCGTGCGGGGGATGTTGCTGGGAAGGACGTAGCCGCCGGCGTGGAGGGCAAACTTGACGAGGCCGGTCTGGTTGGGCGGGAACTGGTAGTAGCCCGAGCC
>JAMALN010000440.1:0-31212 GCA_023630115.1 Cutaneotrichosporon sp. PK4640 | reverse complement strand
GTCGATGATCATGCTGCCGTTAGCGCAGCCACACTGCCAACGCACCCCATGAGGAGCGGGGTGATGGCGACACCCGGGCCGGAGAAGCCCTCAAGGATGCGGTCCTTGGCCTCCTGCTCGACGGCGTCGAGAATGGGAGCCATGGTGGCGAGTCGGGTGTGGGGGTGGGGGGAAGGGAGGGAGGGGGGAGGCGGAGTGGAAGACGAGGAGGGAGGGGGAGAAACGAATGTGTTGAAGTCGGACGTGGCTCTTGGCCTGGCGAACGCGTCGGTGGTCGGTGGTGACTCTTGGTCTTGGGAAAGCAAGCGGTGGACTGAGCAAAACAGACAATGCGAGACCGCTCGTGGAGGCGAGAGAGCACGTCTGGACGAAAGCAACTAAGGGGGGCTCAGCGGGCTGGGGCCTCAATACTTCTTAAGACCAGTGCGCCGGCTGCTCGTCAGATGCATGCCATGAGATCAGGAGCCGGCGTCTCCTGAGCGGAAAAAAGAGAGTCACTGCCTCTCCTGTCCCATGCTCGTCACCCACGGACGCACCCCAGCGGCGGGTACGGCCGGGGTCCGCGGGCGCCAAGGACGCGTCTCGGTGGTGGNCCGACAATGGTGGACGACGCGACCTGAGACGGTCCGAGCGGAACGCCACCAGCCACCCGGCCTTGCCACTGCCACCGTCCGCCAGCCACGCCACACCCTGTTCGCGCGTCTTTGTCTTGCCCGATTTCGCATACCTTCCCTGCCATCACCAAGAAAAGGCGAGCGTTCTGCTCACTCGACATTCTCCGGCGAGGGCCCACCAGGGCCGACATGTGTGTGTGTGCACGAGCCGGGCGAACAGTGAGCTCGGGTCTCGACAACAAAGGCGGGAGAGGTGGTGAGTGCGGCCAGCGTTGACGGGTGCGGCCGTTCCGTTGCTCGCTTCCCTGCTGTCGCTGCTGAACTCGGCGCCGACCCAGCGTTCTGGCTCCCCATCACACGCATCAAGCGTTTAGCAGAGTCACTCGGCCTCGAGGTGTGGCGCGGCATGGGCGAGGTCTGGTGATGAGCAGGCGAGAGGGTCAGTTGGATGCTGGGGTGGGTGCCGGGGTTTGATTGGAGATTGTGTGGTTGGGCCTAGATGATGCAGGGTGAGATTAGAGGTCAGTGCGGATCAAAGGAGTGGTGAGCAAGGGAAGAAGAAAGGCGCGTGCGCCTTGGCTCTGCCTCTCCCACGTCCATGGGTCCTTGGCTTGAAGGGTCATCCTTTTGGGGACAGTTGATGAGAACAGTGGACGAGGATGGATGTTGTGGAAGAGAGAGAGGGAGAGGGATAGACGAGAGATCGAGACTGAGAGAGAGAGAGAGAGCATCTTGGCTCATCATCCACAGATTCCCTTGCACCCAAGAGATCGCTTTCGCACGAGCCTTCCTTTCCATCCACCCTCCTGCAGCTGCAGTCCTGGCCTCTTGCCCTCACACCTCACACGCCACGATACACCATGGCAGCCGCCCACGCGCGCCGCACGTGGAATAGACCACCCACACTGAGACGTTGACTACTCTGTTGAGTTGTTGATCGTTGACATGGGCAGGTGGCAGGTGTACAGATGTATGGAGGCGTAAGGTTTGCCCTCTTACAAGGTTAAAGATTGCCCCCGGCTACACCCGTGCGCGGTATGTATGTCTCATCTCGCCTCACCCGTTCGGTACGACACAGCGGCTGTTGCTACCACAGCTACGGCAGAGTGTCCCACACACGCACCCCGCAGGTGCGGTTTCAGCTCGTGACTGCTGGAATCAAACTGTGAAGGGCAAACTGGTCTCTGTGCCTCACTCTCTAGCTCAAGCTCGGCGACGTCCATCGCGCAACCCGGGAGTCTAGTCTAGTTTGACCCCTCACCCTGATGCCGCTCACCCATATAAAGCTGCCCGCTCCGCTCGCACAAAGTCACCCGCCCACCGCTGGTTCGCAGAGGCTGGCTCTGTGAAACTCGCACCACCACACGCAGCTCTGTCTCGGTCAACGCGCCGGCCAAGAGCCGTGGCGTTCCAGTGAAACGTCCTACCTCGTCCACATGCACACCGCCTCGCCCATTCAGCTAGTGGAAGGTTCTGTGGAGGAGAGAGAACGCGCTAACGGTCCTGCAGAGTGGAGTCTGAGGGATGGGGGATGTGCGTGTCCCCCTCACCCTAGGATTACCTTCAGGACTAGTAGTGATGGAGAAAGTGAGAATGTCGACGCTCACGCGTGGAGACGCGTTCATGAGCTCCATCAGAGGAGAGGCAGAGGTGAGGGAGGAACCGAGGCCTTTACAAAGTTGCCGTGAAGCGGGCTACCGAGGGTGGCCATTACCCTGAACATTAAGCTCTACCCTTTGGATGTTGAGTCGTTGACTTTGGGACCCGACCCACTCGAGCTGCATCAGTCCACCATGCCTGTAATTCTACAGCCAGCAGCTAGCTAGTAGAGCGCACAGTCTAGCTGGCGCAGCAGCTGAACGAGAGAGGAGGAAGAGAGCTGTCAGCAAGGAATGGGGACTATTTGATGGCAGTTCCAGAGACCATACTCGTACGGTGGTACGGTGGTATGGTGGGGAGAGGAGGCAAAGGTGTACCTGAATTACGCGTGCACGCTCAGGCCCCTCTCCTGTTGACCCCTGGATAACCTCGCTCACTCGCGCTCTCACCAGACGCTCGCTGCTCGCACTCGCACTCGCACTCGCACTCGCACTCAACTGCTGCTGCTGCACCACTACTGGACATTGCTTGGCATCTCTCCATCTCCATCTACTCTACCCATATACCCCCCCCCCCCCCTCACCCCCCCGTCACCATCAATCCGTGCTTGTGCATCGACGACCAACGGCATACGTCTATCTTGATTTGGACGCGACGACACGGCTTTGGAACCTTGTCTCGGAGTGGCAGGGTGTTTGGCGCGTCGAAACATCAAACCGACAGCCGATCCCACAAGCGGTTCAGCAAGAGCGTTACGCACACGTACCCAAAGTCACACCACACACACCACACACCACCACCTCGACTACGACTAACATCACACGCCTTCTTGTCTTCCTTCTGTCCTCTTCTCTCTCTCTCTCTCTCTCTCTCTCTCGCTAAACACGACCACGACGCCTCCCTCCTCCACCACTCTCTCCTCGACATCGTATCCTACGTACTCCTCCAACTGCAACACACTCCTTTCACACATATCCCAACCCCGCACAAGCCGGCACCATGCGTCGTCTCGACCCCAGAGTCATAGACGACATGCTGGCCCTCGCCGCTCGCGGCGGACTAGGTGAAGCAACAGCGTACGTCCAACTCCCCCGAGTCTTACGGGCTCCGCTCACACCAGCCTCACCGACTGCATCGCCGAAGGACCTGACCAGCTCATGTACATCCAAGGCGACACGTTAATCCTCCTCAAGGACGAGGGCGACGAGCTGCTCGCCTGCTGCGAAGGCGAGGTCGGCTGGGTCAAGCGCCAGAACATCAGCCTCGACGCCATGGCCTCTGGGAGCGCCCCCAGCTCGCCCGAGCCCATCGCACCACCTTCGCTCCGCGCCGAGTACGATGTCCACGTCGGCTACGACAGCAACACCGAGGACGAAGGGGGTAACACCCCTGTCATGCACTCGGCGACCTGGGATGTCATGGGCGACAGCTCCGGCGCCGAGGACACGGATCTCTCGGCGGTCATCGGTGGCCGCTCCCGCAGCGCGACGCCGCGCCGTTACAGCCCAACAGCCAGCGGTAGCAGCCACTCCTCGCAGCAGCACAGCGCTGGCTCAGCGCCCATCAGGCCAAGGCGGTCGAGTGGCCGCCCCGCTGCCGCCGCCGTTACGCCGTCTCCGCCGCAACCCATCCCTCCGGCGATTCACTCGCGCAACTACTCCGACACGTCGACCTCGACTCATTCGAGCGCGAGCTCCGAGCCCATCGGCCACCTCGTGTTAGGCGGGTTCACCCAGCATTCCAGCCCCGGGTCCGGGTCCGACTGTGAGTGACACGCCGCCATGCATGCTGACCCCAGCCAACGACGTCGAAGACTTCGCACCGTCTCCATCACACCACACGACAGGAGGGTTCATGCCCTTCCGTGGGCTATCTGCCCTGACCGCCTACTCGGCCCCACAGGCCCGTTCCGCACCATTGCATGAGGCGACGATGCGCCTAGGCGGCCCGAGCGCCGGTGGCGTCACTCCAGGGAATGTGCGCACCGTGAACCGTGTGGAATACTCGACCTCGGACGCGCTGCAGCGGCAATCGATCCTGGTCGAGACGCAGAGGTTCAGCGAGCTGTCGAGACACAGCGAGGCGTCGCGATACAGCGAGCTCTCGCGTCTCAGCGAAGTCGGAACCGTCGGGACCTTGGACGAGGAGTCGGACTACAGCGAGGCTGAGACGGACCGGGCGATCGCCGTGCCTTCCCCTACACCGTCAGTCGGCGCCATTCCTCCGGCCCGCCCACCTCGGCGTCGCCCGGTTGCACTGGACCTCAGCAACAGGGACTCTATGGCGGACGACTCGGACTGCTCCACGGCGCGCGTTGGCGAGTCCCCCATTCCCCAGACGCCACTGTCCCTTGCCACGTTCGGGGGCGATGGCCTGCGATCGCGCGAGCTTCTCCTGTCGCCGGACCGATTCCCACGAGGCAACGGCAACAGCGACAATAGAATGTCCCAGTTCAGCAACGCGGACCTGGCGGACGACGAGGGAGAGCCGCCAGTCGAGGCCCTCCTCTCACCGCCACCCGAGTCGCAGGACCACTTGCCGCAGGTGCAGATGCCCGCGTTCTTCTCGAGCCAGCGCCGGCCCTCGGAGCCACACCGCGACGATGCCTCCGACGACGGCACGATAGGCCTGGCGTACAATGAGTCTCCGAGGTCCTCGATGGACTCGCTGAGTCGCAGCTCTGCGACATGCTCCACGACGAAGCGTCGCCGCTCGCCTGACGTTTCGGTGTCCGACGAAACCCTCATCGACACGCCGCAGAGCTTACCCGCGTCCAGGTTTGGCCCTCCCATTCAGGCGCGTTCCTTTGGCAGCGGGTCATCCCACGACGGCTCGACCAATGGCCTCCAGCCGCCGCTGGTCATCGATGACAAGCCGCGCATCGACCACCTGAGCGCAGACAGGAGACTGTCGCCCGCAGACTCTCTCGTGCCTTCCGACCCCGAGATACCCAACGGGTCGCAGATGTCGCCGGTCCATGACTCGCCCACCTCGTTCGACTCCAGATGGTCCATGGAGTCTAGAGCCGCGGCCAAGAACGCCGCTCGCAACGGATTCTACGCCCTCGGCCACCACCCGCAGCTCACGGAGGAGCAGCGCAAGTCGGCTAAGGACGCCTCAGCCGCCATGATGTCGCAGGTCAGCATTGCGCCTTCCACGCTCAGCATCATGCCCGAGCCCAGCACGTCGCCCCAGCGCAACCTCGAGGCACGCAACGCGTGGGCAACCACCCGACCCTCGCCCGTTGGCCGCCTCCTACCGACGACTGTGGCGCCGAACTCGGGTCCAACGCGGCTGCCACGCGCCCCAGGATCTCTGGACTCTCATATGACACCGCCTGCGTCGTCTCGTCTTGACCCCAGCCCCATAATCGCGACTCCGCCCGTGAAGAGCTCCACTGCGCCCGGGGCCGTGTCCACGCCGCCTGCCGAGGCTTCGCGGTCGATGGCTATGGACGCATCGATGTCACCACGCTCAGAGGCGCAACGCCGCCAAGGCGTGACCCTCGTCGGCCAGATGGAGAAGAATCTCTCGCACTCGCGCTACCCTGTCCCCATCACGTTCCGGTATGGCGACGATGCTCCTCAGCACTCGAGCCCGGGTTCGCAGGTTGGACCGATGTCACCACCTCAGAGCCAGCGCTACAATTCACCTAGACCTGCTCCGCCCACTCCAGCGAAGCCTGGATACTCGCCATCTCCGCCGTATAGAAAGGCCTCTGTTGGCTCCAACGGCCATGGCGCTTCGGTGACTCGATCCGACTCGGGCCACAGGCCGTCGACCGATAGTGCGCGGCGGTACACTCCCGATGGCAGGCCGCACGCGCCTTCCGAGAGCAGCCACGGCCACCACCAGGCGACACCCTCGCCTCTGGGTGGGCCGCCTGTCAACCGCCTGGGGCCAGTCGACATGCCTGCTCGCCAGTCACCACCAGTGGAGAATGGACGCTACGGCACGCCGTCGTCGGAGAGCTCGTGCCACAGCACCCCGCCTCATGAAATGGCCAGGCGCGTGATGTCTCCCCCAACGGGCAACAACCGGAGTGTGAGCGACGATCACCACATGCAGGCGTTCCCGGGATCGTTCAAGCCCATTCTGCCCTCCGCGGCTGCGCGTGCCGCAGACGCGCAGCAGACAATGGCCGAGTTCCTCAGCAGAGGGCCCAACGAGACGCCGAAGGCTTCGCGATTCAATTACTCGGATGAGTCTGGAATGGCAACGCCGCCGGGCCGGTACACGGATTCGCCTCACCACATGACGCCGGCCTTCGCCCGAGGAGTCGCACCCGCGACACCCAACTCGTTCGAGAGCAGCAACACCTCGTCTTCCAATGCGTCGTCTCTGCCTCAGCCGCCACAGGGCCCGACTCACCGTGCGAGGTCCAGATCCTTCTCGGCGGCCATCGCCAAGTCTTTCGGGCGCAAACAGTCCCTCGACATGCCCCCGCCCATGCCCGCTGTGTCTGGTGGACGGAAACCTTCTCTGGACTTTGGCCCTCGCAAACCGACCGTCACGATCGGGCGCAAGCCGTCTCTGGAACTGGCGCCGCGCTTCGCCAATGTCACAGCTGGTCGCAAGCAGTCCCTCGACATCGCACCACGCCAGGCATTCGTTACCGCTGGGTCGTCGGCGTCGTCGAGCCCGAACCCAGGCAACCCGGCCGTACCACCGTTCATGCGCTCCGACACTGGGCTGTCGGACAACTCGACGCTGGGTGTCGGCTCGTGGAAAGCCTCGTCCAGACTCTCTGCGAACTCCACCAAGGCGGTTCACCACATGAAGCTCGGGGAGTCGGTCCACCACATGTCGCTCGAGGACGCGCCTGTCCCGGCCATCCCCAGCGATCTGCAGCGCAACCCTTCGCTTCAGCTGGAAAGGTCGGCGCCGCTATTCCTTCCCCCGTCCCAGCCGTACGCGAACCACCAGCGCTCTGGCTCTGGGTCGGGATCCGGTTCGTGGGGACGGTCGCGGCCCTTCGTCACGACGGGTATCTCGTCCAAGGACTACGCGGACCCGACTGTTAAGACGGACGGCATGGAGTTTGAGATCTTGCAGCCACGCAAAGCGTCTGCCCCGGTCGTCAAGCTGAACCTGGACGCGAGCGATCTCGGCCTCCTTCCGCCAGAGGAGCTGGCGAGAGACGGTTTGGAGCCGCTGGTGCCCGACACGCCACCCGAGACGGACGAGTGGGGTTTCCTCCGCGACCGGAGTCCGACGCCTGCGATCTTCCAGTCGCGCAAGACCGCCGGTGACATCCGCGCTCTGGAGCAGAAGTGGCGGACGACCATTTCAACGCCGCTCACACGCGGTTCGATCATCCCCAAAAAGGTCAAGCGCACGATCATCGAGCAAGGTGTCCCCGCGAGCCTGCGTGGGCGGATATGGGGCTGGCTGATGTCGAACGGTACCTCTGGGCGTGTGCCAGGCCTCTTCCAGCGCCTGGTCTCCAACGAGCCCGGGCCTTACGATGCCCAAATCGACCAGGATGTGCCTAAGGTGTACGCCGATCACTCGGCGTTCTTCCGCATGGGCTCTCCTGGACAGCAGGACCTCCGCACCCTCCTGCGGGCGTTCTTGCACTTCATGCCCAACGGCTACCGCTCCGAGCTGGCGTTAATTGCCGGAGCGCTCCTCATCCACGCCGTGGTGGAGGACGCGTTCTGGCTCATGGCTGGGCTGTTCAACAGTGTCCTCAAGACGTACTACGTCAAGGACCGCTTTGCCTTCCGCGTCGACTTACACGTCTTTGGTGGAATTCTGCAGGGCACAGACCCGCAGCTAGCGCGTCTCTTCGCGGACGTGGGCATTTCTCGTGAGTGGCTAGTGGCTAGCTTTCGCCAATGGATGGAGAGCTAACAGACAGCACAAGACTACCTCCCCCGCTGGTGGATGGGCATGTTCATCCGCTCGCTGCCGTGGCCGACAGTGTTGCGCTTCTTCGACTCGGTGATCTCCGAGGGCCCGCGCTACGTCTTCATCGCGTCCCTCGCGGTGCTTACGCTGAGCCGCGACCGGCTTCTCCGTCTCCCGCGCACGTCCCACGACGTGCTGCAGTACCTCCACCGGTTACCGCAGGACAACTTACTGCTGCCGGACACGTTTATTCGCGCGTGTGATGCCGTCAAGCTCACCGACGCGGATCTGAAGAAGCTGCGGACGAACGTCAAGGCGTCACTGAGCGCCAGTTCGGGACGGCGATGACCGGGCGGTGGCGGGTGGAGCTCGGTGAGCGATCGGTGATGATGATGGTGTTCTGTGGCTTGTACTACCGATTGTCTTGCTAGCACTTCTAGATTAGCATGAGACAGATAATGCATGCGCCATTTGGTGCGCGACTATGTATATTGTAGCCTGCGAGCTTGCAGATCTTGGCGTGCATGGGGTGGCGCGAGGGTGGCGCGCGGCTGAAGAGATGCATGAGGCCCTCGGTGGGCAATTGGGCAAGGTGCAGAAGGGGAACACACGTGCGCTTGACAGAGCGTGTCTTGAGTAGCCCAGACTTTTATTTTGAGAGGGTTGCTATTCCTATTCTGTGCCTGGAAATACAACGACTGCGCTGTGTCAATTGTAAATCGCTCATACGCTCATGCGCTCATCCGTTGGTCTCTCCACTCTGTCCATTTCTTTGCTGTCCAGTACATGCTCCTCCTCATCACTCTCTCTTCCACCACGACCCCCATCAACCCCCTCCTGCCCTCCACGCCGCGTCGAGCTCGATGTGAGCTGCGCACCCCGATGACCGCGCCTGCCACCACCCCAAGGCCGTAAACAATGGCCCCACCATCTCCGGCTCACGCCTTCTCCCCACACCTCACCGCCTCCCCGCAGAGCCTGGAAGAGCGCGACATCACCGACTTCCGCGGCCTCGGCGACGAAATCGAAGAGCACGAGTGTGTGCACCCGTCCCCGCCGCACCCGGCCCCGCTGCACCCTTCCCCGCCACACCCCGCCCCGCCGCCCCCCGCCCCCCTGCACCCGCGCGAGGCGGCCTCCCGCTCGCCGCACTTCGCCCCCCTCCCAGGCGGGACACACGTCGCACCTGCGCCCTCCACGCCGGCGCGCCAGCCAGGAGAGCATGTAGGCGCCTTCACGCCCGCGCGCTCCCGCGCGCCCCTCACCCCCATCCCGACCTACTCTACGGCTGGGTCTGCGCCTCCCACGCCCATTTTGGCACAAACACCCGTCCCCCACCCCGCCGAGCAGCCCGAGTTCGCCGAGCTCCTCACCCCCGCCCAGTTGCGGCGGCGGCGGCGACCACGCGCCGCGCTCGCGGCCGATGCGCCGGCGGGCCTCGGCACACTTGCCGGGCAGCCCCTCCTCGCCGGCCAGAGTCGGCACGGGTGGACGACGGACGATGGCGACCTGTATCGCGGGGCGACGAGCGATCCGACGCCCGAGCCCGCGAAACCCCCTGTCTCGAACGACGACGCGATCACCGACTCGAGCGGGAGTAGTGGCAGCAGTAGTTGGAGCTGGGGGAGCGGTGGCGTTGCGGGCGCCACGCGAGCCGTAGTGCAGCGTATCGGTGGCGCGATTGGTGTCCGCCGCGGCTCCACTTCCACGACTGATACCGGGTACACCAGCTCGAGCTCGAGCTCCAGTTCAAGCGACGGCGCGGCGACGCGCGTCATCGGTCGCCTGGGGCGGGCTCTGACGCGCACGGTGTCCCGCGCAACGGTCGACAGTACGGAAGAGCGTCCGCGACGTGTGCACATCCCGCGCAGGCGCGAGTTTACGCTGCTGCTTCCCGACGAGAACTGGGCGCCGGGGGAGGGGACGCCACTTGCGACCCCGTCCATCGGGCTCGGAGGAGGCACGCCTGCGCCGACGCCAAACCGCGTCATCACAACCCCAGTGCTCCAGCCCATCCTGGAGGAGGTGCGCAAGGCGCGCGCGGCGGCGGGGATCACGTCTGACCTCGCGCTGCGCCCCACCCACTCGCGGAACAAGGGGGTGGTGATGCGGCGTGGGGGATCGGCGCCCGGTCGTTCGCGCCAGCCCCGTACCTTCACCGCGCCCCCTCCTCGCCGCCCGATAGTGCCCCGCACCCTCTCCCGTTTGGAAGAGCTGAGGGGAACGCCCTCCATCCCCGCCCCCGTGAGACCCAAGTCCGCGTCCGACCTGCTCGGCATGGTGGGCCCGCGCTCCGCCAGCGCCACCTCTCTCCGCGGGCTGGTGGACGAGCCCGGGGGATTCGCCACCACCCCCTCGCCACAGATGAGCATCGACACGCTCGCGCCCAAGCCCCGCGCCGCGTGGTGGCTCGACGTGTCGTGTCCGACCTGGAAGGACCTGCGGGACATTGGCGAGCTACTCTCCCTCCACCCCCTGACACTGGAGGACGTGCTGCACCAGGATCCGCGCGAGAAGCTCGACACCTTTGACGCGCTAGGGTACTACTTCGTCGTAGTGCGCGCTCTCGACGAGCAGTACTTCAAGTACACGCCGGGCAGCGTCGACGCGCCGCCTGGAGCGGAGATCACCGCGCCGGGGCCTGACCTCCACCTCGAGGAGCACGCGCCGGAGAAGAAGAAGGAGAGGCAGCGGCGCGGGTGGGGCTTCGGCCGAGCGACTGGGCGTACCGCCAGCAAGGCGGGCGAGAAGGTCGAGATTGTCGAGGACCACCCAGGCAAGGAGGGATTAGAGGGTGTGGCAGTCGGCGGCATCAACCTGTACCTCGCCGTTTTCGAGGACGGCATTGTGAGCGTAAGTCGGTACGCAAGCTGCGCGAATCTCCGTGTTCCCAGCTCACACCAGTTCCACTTTGGCGACGTCGCCAAGCACACCGCGCGCGTGCGCGACCGCGTCCTCTCTGTACCCACCCACGAACCCACGTCTGACTGGATCGCACACGGGCTGCTCGACTCGATTGTGGACGCGTTCTTCCCGCTGACGGGTTACGTCGACGGCGCCGTGGACGACATGGACTCGCTCACAATCGACCCCACCCGCGATCCGCGCGATCACCAGAGGATGTTCCAGGTCGACGAGGAGTCGCCGGTTGACGCGCCGTACGCCGACCACATCGAGGACTTCAAGGACGGCAGCAAGGACGTCGAGTGGATCGCGATGGAGAACGCGGGACTGCGGGAGCGCCGCAAGTCGCACCGCGAGACACTCGTCAAGCAGATGAATCGCGCGCACGTGAACGCGCAGCAGTCCGTCGTAACCCGCTACGTCAAGAAGGCCTTGGTCAAGGCTTTCGCCCGCTCCCGCTTCGACGGAACCACGGCGACGTCGCCTTTGGCCAAGGCGATGCTGTACCTCAAGCTCTTCTTCCTCCCCATCACCGAGGCCCAACCGAAGCAGTACATGCCCGCGGCACCCGAGGTGTACGACCGCACGACCGTGCTCAACAGCATGACTAACCTGCGTCGGCTGGTCACGGGTCTGTCCCGCTTGCTGGGGGGAAAGCACATGGTCGTTGCGAGCCTGCTGAAGCGTGTCGAGAACCACGAAGGACCGACCTCGGACGTCGAGGCGTACCTCTCCGACGTGCACGACCACATCCTTCTGCTCCAGACCTCGCTGTACCACTACGAGTACATCCTCGCCAACTGCCAGCCGGCGTACATCTCCTACCTCCAGGTCTCGGGGAGCACGTCACGCGGGAACATTTCGACGCTCGTGCTCGCGCTGTCTGTGGTGACGATCGGCATCCTGCCGATGCAGTTTGTGACGAGTGAGTGAGCGCCCAGGGAGAGCTGACCGCAGGCTCGTTCAGCATGAACGTCCACGTCCCACACAACCTCGCGCCCGAGGATAGGGAGGAGCTGGGCATCGCCGGCCCCCAGCGCCACAACTACTTTGCCGGCGTGGTGGTGGGCGTGTTCCTCGTCGCGTGCGGCCTCGTCACGATGATCCGGTGGTGGCGGTGGAAGGCGCGTGTCAAGTGGAGCCGGCGCCGCGGCGTCGAGGTCCCGAACGCGTGGGACGGCTTCTGGGGGTGGAACTAGAGTGCTTGGATACTGTCAATACTAGCGCCATAGATCTTGGGTGCCCGCCGGGCTTAATAGCATGGATTGTATCATACGGCCAAGGCGGTACTCTACTGGGCACGCGGGTTTGAGCAGCAAAAATACATTATAAGCCCATAGCCCTCACAACATATTGTAGTACATCACGGACCAGCCGTGGCACATGCGGTCCAGCCGCGCCCAGGTATAGTGCACGGGTCAACCGCGGCCGTCCAGTACCCCTCTGGACGGCGAGCACTTGGGAAACGCGACATGCTGGCTCCTACACTAACGTGGGTTGAGCGCGCGGCGGCGTTTGGTAGCGCCGAGATGTGGTGCGTCGGTGTCGAGGCTAGTGTGGCGTCGATGTCTTGGTTGGTGGCGAGCGAGAAGGTGAAACTGGGGTGGACGACCTCCACCTCCCTCACCTCCGCCCCGCCTCCACCTCCACCGATATCTGGTGGGTGGATATATGGCTTAGGTTGTCAATGCCGTAAAGCTGCCCATGGCACATGCATGTGCTCATGTGCGGCGTGAATGAGGGGGGCGTGGACAAGCTGGTTAATAAGGTGGGCAGAAGCAGCGCTGCAGAGGAGAGCCGAGCGGGGCCGGCCCATGTGGTGCACCGCGTGGTCGAGTCACGGTCGACTCAGCGGCAATCAGCGGTATAAGACGCCGGCCGCACTCTCATCTCGCCACACCACCATGCCAGCGCACACCCTCACCCTCGTCACCGACACGTCCGAGGCGACGGTCGACGCCCTCACGGCGTCCTACCTCGCCTCGTTCGACCTCGCCTCCTTCTACCCCGCCACCGCGCAGTTCAGGGACGTCCCCGACGGCGCGCACTGGCACGCCCTCCAGCTGCGCAAGGTCGCGTACTCGGCGCTCGTGAATCCGGGGCACGAGGTGTGGGCCGTCCTGGGCCGGCCTGCCGCGGGCGGGGTGGACGGGCGCGAGGTGGCCGCGCTGGTCGTGCTCAAGCTGCCGGGGTGTCCGTGAGTGCCGCGAGGGGACGCGAGGGCTGGGGGAACGGGAGAGGCTGACGCCAGACCGGACGGGCCGACGCCGTATGATCAGGAGCTCGAGGGGATGCCTGCGGTTGCGGCGGAGCGGTTCGGCGAGGTACGCACCACGTTCGTTGCCCGCTGACACTAGCTCTGCAGGGAATCCGGGGACCTCGTGGCGCGCAGCTGGCCGGGCGAGTGCTTCCACATCTCGTGGCTGGGGACCGCGCCCGCGTACGAGCGGCAGGGGATGGGCGGGGCGCTGATGCGGATGGCGGTGCGGCGGGCGGCCGAGAAGGGCGGGTGCGTGCGGCTCAGCACGCAGACGCCGGAGAATGTGGGTCCCCCCCGGATAGATGCCCCGATGAGACTAACCCCAGGTCGCGTTCTACGAGCGCCTCGGCTTCACCGTTAAGGGCAAGGGCGAGTGGGAGATCGCGGGCGTACCCCACACCTTCTGGGTCATGGTGGCTGAGCCGGAGCCGATCGCGAACGGCAGTTGATAGAATACATGCAGGACGTGCGCCCTTGCTTCACGCCGTATCCTCCTCCACCCTCTCCCTCTCCTTCCCCTTGCCCTTGCCCTTGCCAAACTGCCACCACTTGCCCTTGCGCGCGCGCGCCTCGTTGCGGAGGTACTTGGCGTTCTCGATCTTCTCGCTCTCGCCCGCGGAGAACAGCTGCGCGAGGATGACCCACACACTGAGCATGTTGAGCTCGCTGTCGCCCGCCGCGTCGATCCGGTCCGCCTGGAGCGCGAGCGTCCGGCCCTCCGGCAGGTCTCTGCGCGAGACAACCGCAGAGGGCGGCGGCAGCTCGTTGTCCAGCGCCCAGTTCCACGCCCATGTCTCGTCGACCGCCACGGTCTCCGGGTCATCGAGGTACTCCTCCGACGAGAAGCTGCCTCTCGGGCTGCCCTCGGGCGTGCCCTCCGGCGTGCTCTCCGGCGTGTTCTCGGGAGATGCGCGGGGTGTCGCGCGCGGTGTGGCGTCTGGTGAGGCCCTGCGCCACTTTTCGACAATCTTGGGCGCGTCCTTCTTCGCTCGCTTGAGGTTGCGCGCGCGGTGCCGCGCTACCCTCTTGAACGTGCGCGCGAACTTGTGGTCCCACTTCGCCTGGCCCTCGAGGTATCGCATGACCGCAGCCGTCTTGATCATCCCGATCTCCTCGGCTGGCATCGTCATGGCGCCGAGCTGGTCCTCGGGCTCGAGGGGGCGGCACAAGCCGACCATGTCCACGCGCTCGCGGATCATATGGTCGGTGAACGGCTGGTGTTAGCTACAAAAAGGCGCCGTGCAGCTCACATTCGGCCCGTCGTAGATCCCGGGCCAACCGGCGCGTCCTGGGGCCGCCTTGGGCAGGCTGCCCCATGACATGCCCTTGCTTGGCTTCTTGGAGGGTCCGGGTGAGCCAGAGGACTGTGAGCCACGTCCCTCGAGTCTCAGATCACGCAACCGCGCGTCAACGTAGCCCATGTCGCTCTTGTCCTGCGGCTCATGTGGCGGCTCGGGGATGATGTAGCCCAGGCTATCGCGGTGGACCTCGCGCGGGCGATCACCGCTGCCAAGTGGCGGGCTCTCGTGTGGCGTCTCCACAAGCGGCTGGTTGAACAGGGGGGTGGCGGCGCCGCTGGACGCTTCTGAACCCGCCTGATCTTGCCCGGTGGAGGCGGCTGTGGGTAGCGAGCCGGGGGCAGAGGGTGTCACCCAGCGCGCAAACGAGCCGATGGCACGGACGGCGCAGTGCCCAGGTTTCGTCATGCAGAAGAGCGGGATGTCGTGTCCCACGCCTGCTGTTAGCTGACAATGAACACCCGTGAGCTAACCGTCGTAGACCTGTAGATGGACGTCCGTCGGCTGGTGCTTCGCTTCGATCCCGTCCCAGAGTGGCATCATCGCGCGGACGTCCTCGCGGATGGGGTGGGCGGTAGGCTTGGCCGCCTTGTGCGCTCTGCTGTCAGCTATCCTCAGGAAAATGTAGCTGACAGATAGATGATCTCGTCGCGGAGGACTTCGCTGTCGCCGGCAATGATCAGCATGGGCGGCAGCCCGCCATAGTAACCCAGCACGGGCGAGACGTAGGGGTGGCACAGCTGCGCGTTCGTCGCATACAGCTGAATCTGGGTGTCGACAACCACCTCCTTGTCCTCGAGTTTAGTGCGCAGCGTATTGTCCCCACTAGCGAGGGTGGTCGGGCCGGCCTCGCCGCGAGGAGCAAGCTGGGCGAACTTGTCCGCTGGGTTGATGACCAACGACTGTGTGCCTTTGCGGGCCGCAAACTCGTCGAGGAAGGGACGAAGTTTGGCGAGGTCTCGCATGTTCGAGGTGCGGATCGCCGTCTCGCCCTCTGGCGCCTGCGAACCCGGCCCCTGGGAGCGGTGGCCTCTCTCGCCATGTACGGCGTGATGTACTCTTGAAACGATTCTCGAGTGCATTGAGTGGGTCATCTCCGCCGGCGGGGGTGGCCACAGGCTCGATGGTTTGTGGATGAAGCTGTATGGCGGGATCACGTCCTGCTGTCAGCAAGCAGGCCATTTGAGAAGCTCACGGTCTTCGTGTTCGTGAGCACACTGGGGAAGCTGTGCGTCAAGTCACACCACTGCTGTCAGTTGCGTTCCGCACAAAGTAACTGAGGACGCACTGGGCTAAATAAGATCGCTCCGCCGGGCAACGGCAGGTTCAGGTCGCGCAGGATCTGCAGGAGCACGAGCGAAAGGCCACCGCCTGCTGAGTCGCCGGCGACGATAATGTTCTTCGGGTCGACAGGGCGGTGTGCGGCGCCCTCTGGGGGATCGATGAGGTACATGTACGACGCCAGCACGTCCTGGATCGCGCAGGGGAAGGGGTACTGTGGCGCCACTATTGTTAGCTCACAGTGTAAGCCGTCTAGTTGAACCTACTTCGGTAGTTGACGGCGAAGACACGCCCGCGAATCTTCTTGGCCAGGCGCCAGATGAAGTAGTGATGCGTATTAATCGAGCCGCAGTAGTACCCTCCGCCGTGGACTGGGGTGAGCTGGTGAGGGCGACTGCTAGCTCACCAAACAGCATGCACCGCAGGCGGTCCATCTCGGGCACGACTGTTGTCAGCTCTGTTTGATGATGTCAGCTCACAGCCACAGTCACCGTCGTCGGGGATGCGGTCCTTTTTCTCGGTGTAGTGCTTCTTCATCGCCAGCCACTCGCACTCGACGCCGCGGCCCGCGCGCACCTGCCACCACTTGGTGCCGCCCGCCACCTTGAACGCCATCTCCGGCCCGCCGAGGGCTGTGATGAGCGCGTCGGCCGCGCGCGCAGACGTGCTCTGCGGAATGCAGACGCGGTGCATCGCCACCCATGGGGGTACGGGCGTGCGCTGCTGGCAGAGCTTCTGCAGCGAGTCGGCCGTGTGGCTGCTGTCAGCTCGTCAACATCAGGGAGCTGACAGGGTGGAAATGTAGAGAACGCGCTGTTGTCAGCTCCTGCTCGTGGCCAACAGCTCACCTGCACCAGCTCGAAGACTGCTGTCAGCTCCAGTAAACGACCGTGAGCTCACCCTGGTCGTACATCAGTTGCACGCGCGCCGTGTCCTTGCCCTCGGCATCTTCGCGGTTCTTCCCGGGTGTGAGGTAGTGCTTGAAGAAGGTGCCGAGGAGGTTTGGTGCGGCTGGTGTCAGAGATGTCACGCAACGCGAGGGAGATGAGGAGAAGAAGAGAAGGAATGGGGGAAGGAAGGTCGGGCGACTTACCCGCCAGAACCACATGTGTCGTCAGTCCGTCCTTCATTTTGGCTGCGCCGTTGACTGCCGGCTGGAAGTGAAAGACGTCTCGTGCCCTCGTGAAGGTGAATATCAGATATAGCGTTTAGCAGTGTGAGGAGTGTCGAGGATGAGCATCTCGGGGCTCGGCGAGAATGTCATGTCCGGGGACTACGTCGGCGAGGTTAGCGGGGATCGATTGTAGAGTACAGTCTAGATTAGCCCCACCCCTACCGAGGACAAACAAAATGACGTTTTTTGCGGGGACTCCGCAATTTGCCACGTGGTCCGACGATGACCCGTCGCCCCTCCACCTGCGCGTTGTCGGCCATCCCCATGAGGACTCGGCTCATTCCACCTTCCTCCTACCTTCTCTACTCACTCTCTCTACACAATGGCCAAGCCCTACCAGCTGGCATTCACCCTCCACGGGCACTCGTCCGACGTGCGCGCCGTCACCGTCCCCGACCCCAGCAGGCCGCTTCTCTTCTCGGCCTCGCGCGACGGCTCGGCCATCGTCTGGGGTCCCTCCGACAATGGCAAGGACTGGGATGCCAAGCTGCGCGTCGAGGAGCTCGAGCGCAACTACGTGTCCTGCGTCACCAGCGTCAAGTGGCAGGGCGATGGTGAGCTAGATGCAGTATATGCCCAGCTGACAGCAGACTATCTTCTCATCGGGTCGTCCAAGGGCCTCCTCTCGTCGTACCAGATCCCCGCGACGACGAACGACGCGTCGACCGTCGACGCGCCCACCCTCGAGCCCTTCCACACGCTGATCGAGCACCGGCAGAACCTGTGCTGCATCGACGCGAGCCAGGGCGGCCTCGTCGCCTCGGGGAGCTGGGACATGAGCGTCATCGTCTGGAAGGACTTTAAGAAGGTGCTCGCGATCGAGGGGCACAAGCAGGCCGTGTGGGCCGTCAAGTTTGTGGGCGAGGACCGCGTCCTTACTGCGTCCGCCGATAAGACCATCACCCTCCACGCTATCGACGTTGCGAACGGGCGCTCGACGCCGCTTCAGACGTACACTGGCCACACAGAGCCGGTGCGCGGGCTCAGCCTGCGCCCCGACGGGCAGGGGTTCTGGAGCTGCGGCAACGACGGGCTTGTCAACCTCTACAACTTTGACCAGCCCGCGCCGGTCCGCTCGCTCTCGGGCCACACGTCGTTCGTGTACAGTGTTGCCGCTCTCCCAGACGGGTGGGGGGCTGTGAGTTCTGGCGAGGACGGCACACTGCGTCTCTGGTCTGGTAAGTACAGCTCAGCCTTATCAACTGGTTCGCCAGCTGACGACAGAAACCGAGTTGGTGCAGACTATCAACCACCCTTCCCTCTCCCTCTGGTCGTGTACCGTCGCCCCGCAGGCGAAGGAGCCCGGCTACTACCTCGTCTCGGCCGCAGCCGACTCGACTATCCGCTTCTTCACGCGCTCTGACGACCTCAAGGCTGATGCAGAGAGCCTCGCGCAGTGGGACAAGGAGGTCGGCGAGCGCAAGCTGGACAAGTGGGTCTGCTCAAGAAACACCGCTGACAAACAGGAGCCAGGTTGGCGACGTGAAGCGTACCGATCTGCCAGGCATGGAGGCGCTCGGGCGGGAAGGTGAGCTAATGGAAGTTCGCTGTTAGCTAACCTCAGGCAAGAAGGACGGCCAGGTCATCATGATCAACAACAACGACAGCGTCGAGGCGTACCAGTGGCAGGCTGCGAACTCCACATGGCAGCAGATTGGCCAGGTCGTCGACGCCGTGGGCTCGGGACGCAAGCAGTTATACGAGGGCCAGGAGTACGACTACGTCTTCGACGTGGACGTGTCTGAGGGTATGCCCCCATTGAAGCTCCCCTACAATGTCTCCGGTGAGTTGAAGAGTGATAGATCAACTGACATCCAGAGAACCCTTGGGTTGCAGCGCAGCGCTTCCTCGACCGGAATGACCTCCCTGGCGGCTATGCTGAGCAGGTCGTCGACTTTATTCACAAGAACACTGGCGGTGTCGAGCTTGGAACGGGCAGCAGCAACTACGTCGACCCCTACACTGGCGCCACCCGCTACACCGGAGGTGGTGTTCAGACGGGAAGCGGCGCTGGCGGGGGCCAGTCGGCCGACCCATTCACTGGTGGCTCTCGCTACACCGGCGGTGGCGTCACTCCCGGCAGTGCGGGCGGCTTTGGCGGAGCAGACCCCCTCACCGGCTCCTCGTCGTTCCAGAGCACTCCGTCGACCCCGGCAAGCAAGATCCTGCCGGTTAAGACGTACCTGAACTTCAAGAAGATCAACGCCAAGGCGGCGCAGGGAAAGCTCGAGCAGTTCAACCAGGAGCTGTCGTCTTCATCGGTGGGTGACAGAAGCTTCACGTGCACCCATGCTGACGAGCAGCCTGACCTCGTGATGGACAACGCGACCAAGGCGTGCCTCGACGAGGCGGTTGCCATTGTCGCTGCCGACAAGCCTGCTGGGCAGGAGAGCTACGACCCTTTAAAGCTCCTCCAGCTTGGTGGCCTTTGGAGCGAGGGGCACCGCTTCCCTCGTGAGTTCAACCTAAGAAATCGAGAATTAACAACCAGTCGTCGACATCCTTCGCGTCCTCGCGCTGTACTCGCCATCCTTTGCAGGCTGCGCCGAGGCGCCGAAGTACCTCCTGGGAATGGCCGGCTGGATCAGCAGCGGGCCTGTGGAGAAGGCTAGAGCGACCAACACCCTCCTCGCTCTGCGTGCCCTGGCGAACATGTTCAACAGCACCGCCGGGCAGTCTACTATGGTGGCGGCTGCTGGTGAGGGCATCTTCGCCGACCTCATCAAGGGCCGGCCTTGGGCTGAGCTCGGCAACGCCAAGCAGCCGTTCGCGACCATTGCACTGAAGTGAGTGTTTGCAGAGAGACGCGCACGAGGACACAGCTGACAGCAGCTACTCTATCGTGGCGCTGGAGAACAAGCTCCCGGCTGCGCAGGCTGGCGGTCTCCTCGGTCTCATTGTGCACATCCTGAAGAGCGAGTCGACCGACAGCGAGACCATCTACCGCGCGGGCGTGGCGCTTGGCAACCTGCTGATGTCGCCGATCAAGGGCAGCCTCGCGGTGGGCTCCGTCAAGGAGTGCAAGCAAGTGCTCCTCACGCGCGCCAAGGCGCTCAACGAGAAGCGCCTCACGGATCTTGCGCTCGAGGTCAGCGCCATCGCGGCATAGATGTAGAGGGGCTAGATAGAGCACGTGTCAGCAGAATAGGTACATGCATGAGGTACATCTAAGGGTATTTGAGATCTATGAACAACGATGTATTACCAGACTAGGCCATGCCGGCCGCGACGGCGGCGTGGGCGCTGCGCTCCATGCCGGTAGTGTACGTCTTGGACTCGGTGGCGAGCTTGTCAAGGGGGTTGAACTGGTCGGTGCTGTTCTCGTACTCCCACATGTCGATAGCGACCTGGCAGCTCTCGCGCACGACCTCCGGCGCGTCCATCTTGACAGCCCACTCACGCAGGATGGCGAGCACGCCGCCCTCGGGCAGGGGGTCGTCGCGGGGGTCGATCTCGGCGTCCGCACCGTCGCTCGCGATGCCGCCGAGCGCCTCGGCCGCCTCGTGCCGCACCATCTCCTCCTCGGCGTCGTCGCGCAGCACACGCAGCAGCGAGGGGATCGAGTGCGGCGAGCTCAGCTGCCCGAAGATGTACGCAATCTCGTGCCGGAAGAGCGCCGAGTTGTCGCCAAAGCCCTCGGCGAGGGCGCGGACCGCGTCGCGGCTCGCGCCGCCGTAGTCGCGCAGGCCGAACATAGCGCGGTAGCGCTCGAAGAGGGGGAGCTTGGTGTTGAGGAGGGCGGCGCGGAGGTCCTCGACGGGCTCCTTGGTCGCGGAGGGCGCGGGGTCGATGGTGGAGAAGTCGGGGCTGGTGTCAGTGCGTGGGGGCTGACGTGGCGGGGCCTGGGACCGCGCTCCATGCTCGTGCATGTGCGCTCTGCTCGGGCCAGCTTGGGGCTAGGCTGGACTTGGCCGCGTACTCACTTGGGGAGGCGGGCCCTGCCCTCGGGCGTGTGGTCGTACTCGATCTTGGCGACGGCGATCTCGCACGTCTCGCGCACCTCGCGCGCCGGGTCGTCGAGGTACTGCCTGAGGACGGGGAGGGAGCCCTCGCTCGAGATGGCGCCGAGGGCCTCGGCGGCCTCGTGGCGCACCATGGCGCAGTGCCGCCCGTCGGGGTTGACGAGCACGTCCTCGAGGATGGGGACGGCGGTGGGGGACTTGAGCTGGCCGAGCACGTAGGCGAGCTCGTGCTTGAGGAGCGCCGAGTCGTCCTGGAGGCCCTCGGCGATGATGGCGATGACCTCGTCGCCGCCGACGGCCTTGAGCATGAAGAGGGCGCGGAAGCGCTCGTGCAGCGGCGTGGTGCCCGCCGTGTTGAGGAGGGTGGCGCGGAGGGCGGCGAGCTGCGCGGGGGTGACGGAGACGCTCATTTTGTGTGCGGGAATGGAGGACGAGGGAGAGGGGGGAGGGAGAAGGAGGCGTGGAGATGACTGGGGGTTATCTGATAATGTTGACACGGGGTAAGGTAAGAATTTGAGACTTGGCAAAAATCCCATCGGCCGTCCGCCCAGACCGCCCAGACCGCCCCGCGTACCTGCGTGCCTGGATTGTCAACAACCAAAGAGTGGGGCAGCAGTCTCGGCTCACCAAAATGCGCAAAGTGGAGGCCTGGCCAGGATTCGGGGATGCAATGTGGAGGTGACCCACGAACGCACCCGTCATCACCCATCTCACATCTAACCCTCGCGACCGCCATGACTGCCCTCCTCGAGACGCGCGCGCCGTCCGAGGGCGAGCTGGACGCCTTCCTCTCGCGCCACGAAGCTTTGCTCGCCGCCGAGCGCGAGGAGGAGGAGGAGCAGACACGCCTGCTGAACACCAACTGCTCGCCCAAGCTGCTCGAGTCCAAGGGCCTCGCGCTCGGCAGCCTGGGCGTCGCGAGCATCTCCGTGGGACTCGGTGGCAAGACGTGAGCTTAGCGGCATGGCTCTGAAGCTGACAGCAGGCTGGTCGAGCTGTGCCGCCCCATTGCGTACAATGTCGACACGGAGCTGCCGCCGCACACGTTCCGCAACGGCGACCCCGCGCGCATCGAGGAGATCGTGCCGGAGAAGAAGAAGAAGAAAGAGGATGGGGCGGGGGTGGACGGGGTCGTGTACCGCGTAAGCTGTCTTGACTCTGGTGAAGCTGACGGCAGGTGGGGCGCGACAAGATCGTCGTGGCGGTGAGCGAGGGGGACGTCGAGCTGCCCGAGCGGCTCAGGCTGTGAGTTACATTGTCTAGGAAGAGCTCACGGTAGAGTCAAGCTCGCCAACTCGGCGACGTACGACCGCATGCGGCGCACGCTCGAGCACCTCCGCCGCCTCGTGCTTCCGGGGGAGACGACACCGAACGCTGCCAACTGGGCACTCATCAACGCTCTGCTGGGGATATCCCCCCCCACTTGGTCGAGCATTCCGCCGCCACTTGACGGCGGGGAGCTGAGGTGGTTCTCCCCCCGCCTCAACGATAGCCAGAAGGAGGCGATCGAGTTCTGCCTCCGCGCCGACACGCTCGCGTGCATCCACGGCCCACCTGGTGTGCGTCCGCTAAGCGTTGCTGGAGCCTAGCTGACAACAGACGGGCAAGACGCACACGCTCATCGAGGTCATCTTCCAGCTCCTTGCGCGCCCCGCTGGCCCGGAGACGAGCCAACCCCCGCGCATCCTCGTCACCACGCCCAGCAACCTCGCGCTGGATAACCTACTCTTGCGACTGCACACCCTCGCCCAGACGCCGGAATACGCTGGCCTCCTGCCCCCTGGCTCGATTCTGCGCCTGGGCCACCCGACGCGCGTGCACCGCGACCTTGTGCGCGAGACTCTCGACTGGCGCGCCGCGAACGGGGACGATGGGGCGCTCGTCCGCGATGTGGGGAAAGAGATCGAGGGACATCTGAGCGACCTCGGGCGAAAAAGGGGGGAGAAGGGGGCCGTCAAGGGCCGCGATCGCGGCAAGAAGTGGCAGGAGGTGCGCGAGCTGCGCAAGGAGTGAGTCGCCGTTCGAGAACGGGCTGACGCAGATACCGCCAGCGCGAGGCCAAGGTCGTTACGAACACTGTGCGCGGGGCGCGCGTCGTGCTCGCCACGTGCCACACTGCGGGCGCGCGGCAGCTCAACAACATGCAGTTTGACGTGGCGATTGTCGACGAGGCGACGCAGGCTGTCGAGGCCGTGTGCTGGGTGCCAATCTTGAAGGCCAAGAAGCTCATTCTGGCCGGCGACCCGCAGCAGCTCCCGCCAACTATTTTGAGCAAGGACAAGAAGGTGAAGCGTGAGAAGAAGGGCAAGACGGACGGCGCGAAGGAAGCGAAGGTCAAGGAGGACTCCAAGGATAAGTCCGAATCGAAGGAGGCTACGGGGGAGGACGGGGAGGGGAGCGACGGCACGGACGCAGACGAGCCCGTAGCGGAGGCGAGCAAGAAGCTCGCGGCTACGTCGGTCGCCAGGTCCCTCCGGCCGCCTCGCACCCTCGAGACAACGCTCTTTGATCGTCTCGAGGGGCTCTATGGGCCGGGAATCAAGCGCGTCCTGAAAGTGCAGTACCGGTGAGCTGGCGAGGGTTCGCTCATAGCTGACGACAGGATGAATGAGCGGATCGCGGCGTTCCCCAGCACCACGCTGTATGGCGGGGAGCTGGTGTCGGATGCGTCCGTCGCCAAGCGGACGCTTCTGGACCTCCCCACGGCCGACAGCAGCGACGACGCGCGTGACGTGCTCGAGCACCCCATAGTCTTTTTCGACACGGACGGCTGCGAGTTCTACGAGCGCTCCGAGGCGGACGACATCAAGTCCAAGTCCCTGGGCGAGGGGAGCAAGGCAAACGAGAACGAGGCCGTCATCGTGGCCACGTGGGCGCGCAGGCTCGTGCAGCACGGCGTGCCCCCGGCCGAGGTGGGCATCGTCGTGCCGTACCAGGCGCAGGTGAGCGTGCTCGCGGGCATGCTGCGCGACGAGTTCCCCGAGATGACGGTCGGGACGGTCGACGGGCTGCAGGGGCAGGAGCGCGACGCGGTCATCCTCAGCCTCGTGCGGTCCAACGATAAGGGCGAGGTCGGGTTTCTGGGGGAGTACCGCCGCCTGAATGTCGCGATGACACGGCCGCGGATGCAGCTCTGCGTCGTGGGCGACTCGAATACTGTTGGGAAGGGGAGCGGGTACCTCAAGAAGTGGATGGGGTGGCTCGAGGAGAATGCGGATGTGCGGTATGCTGGGGACGAGGTGTAGACTTCTAGACGTATGCATGGGCTTGGGGGAGTGTTCATCCATCTGCGCTCACGTAGCCAAAGTCTTACACCACGCGAGTGAGCGAAGCTGAGGCAGAATAGTCTGCGAGGCGCGAGGCGCTCGACCACGGAGAGGTTAGACGTGATGAACAGTGCATGTAGGTGCATACAACAGTAGCTTAGAAGCCCCGCGCCCTCCCTAAGCGCGCACGATCTCCTCGATCGTCTTCACCGCCACGCGGCAACCATCCTCCTTCGCCATCGCTTCGCCCAGAGCGCGGGCCTTGTCCTGCGCCACTGGCCCGTCGGCAAACACCATCGCCGCGAACAGCTGCTCGCGCGTAACGCTGTGACCGGAGAGCACCTCGTCCGCGATGCCGCGCTCGACCATCTGGCGCGCCCAGAAGCTCTGGTCGCCCGCGAACGGGAGGATGATGCTGGGAATGCCTGCGGCGCACGCGGAGTGCGTCGTTCCGCTTCCGCCGTGGTGGATCGCCATCGCGCACCGCGGGAGGAGCCAGTCGTGTGGTGTCGGCCCGACGAGGTGGATGTTGGGCGGGAGCGCCGCCGTGTCGACCGTGCTCCACCCGCGCGCGAAGAGGGCGCGGCGCTCGCCCAGCGCGCCGACCACGACGCCGAGGAGCGCCGTGTCGAATCCCGCCATGCTCCCGAACCCGACGTACACGGGCCTCTCGCCGGCGTCGAGGAACGCGGCGAGGTCGGCGGGCGGCGCCCACTCGTCCCGCGGCGGGATCCACTGCCCCGTGTGCCATGCGTTTGCGGGGTAGTCGGGGGGGCGGGGGAGGAGGGCCGGCGAGACGCCGTACAGCATCGGGTGGCCGCTCCACACGGCGCCCTGGGGCGGGAGGCCGTGCGCGGCGCGCGCGGCGTTCGTCGCGCGGCGCATCAGGCCCCAGACGAGGTTGTTGAGGGCGCGGTGCGAGAGCGGGTTGAGCCATCCCGGCAGGGCGAAGGGGAGGAAGGGCATGGTGAAGGCGCGCGTCGGGGTGATGGGGATGAGCATGGTGCCGATGACGGGGATGTTCGTGGCGTCGGCGGCGGAGAGGCCCACGAAGGCCGCGAGCCCGCCGACGAGGATCGCGTCGCACCCCGGCGCTTCCTCGAGGATCGCGGTGAGCCACTCGGCGGCGTGGCTGTTTGCGAGGGCCGCGAGGACGCCCGCCGCTTCCGTCAGCGGCGTGCCCTGTAGCGTCGCGCGGATGTCGCCCGCCAGAGGGCGGGTCGAGAGCCCGAGGGCGGCGGCGAAGGGCAGCGTCGACGCGTCCGCTAGGAGGCGGACGTCGTGCCCCGCCTCCTGGAGGGCGCGGCAGAGCGCCGCTGTGGGGCGCGTGTCGCCGTCCGTCCCGTACGTGACGGCGAGGAACTTCATGCTGTGGATCCTGTGGCAAGTGAGATGTTAGTTGTCAGAACCACACAGATCAGCTAGGAGGCAACCGGAAGCCGGAGAATAGCTCCGCATTCCGCTCGTTGGTTCTGCGGGTGGAACGTCGCTTCCGATCGGCACAGCATCGCCGCTTTGGCTGGACGCCACCCCGCCCCCTCTGCCGCCGTCAACGAGGGCCCTCACAGCTCAGGAGCTGAACCTGGCAGCTGGCCTTGGCATGGGCTCATTGGATCTTGGACTGGTGGATGTTGTTGAGAACCGAAGGGAGCCAGAGTGGCCCCAAAGGCAATGTGCAGATCAACAGTGGGCCGCGTGCACACTCAAGATGAGGAGCCATTTGCACCCCACCAAGATGCGATTTGGTATTGACCTCGGCGTTGCTCGCAGTCCAAAGCCCACCCACCACACCCCTGTGTCTCCAGTTCGGAGTGGCAGCCCGCTCGAGGTCCGAACTGCCCACCGTCCCCATCCCATCCTATCTCCCATTTGAAACACCCGGCTGAGCGCAGAGACCCGTGCCAGCGCGATCCCCGTCAAACACAGCCGCGAGTCGTGAGATCGACATGACCCCGAGAACCGAGAGCGAGCATGCATCGTGGGAGATCGTGCAGCCGTCATTACCGAAAGCAAAACATGTACCTGATGTGACGGTGATGGACAAGGCACGAGTACCCCACTGCCATCCCGCGACTCACCTGCCATGCTCAGCTGCTCTGGCTGCTGCTCATGCTCTCACCCATCATTACACGTGCCTGCCGTTACGGCCCTGCCTTGATAGCCTTGATCGCCTTGATCTGCAGGCCCCCCAAACTGTCCAAGCTAAAACCTCGCTTGCGATCCAGCTCGTACCCGAACCGGTGGAGCCCCAGGAGTCGTACATGTGGATGGGGTGTGAAGGAGGGGATGGGATGGGAGGAGGAAGCGAGAGGCAAGGTGGTGGCCGAGGATGGGGGAGAGGAAGGGGAGGGCGGAATGGGAGGCGGGGAATCAAGGGAAGTGCGTCATTGTCATCCACAGGTCAGAGGGCGCCCCCCTCCCACATTTGTGCCTGGCCGAGTACGCACGATCACTCACCCAAGCGAGCCCATCTGCGCCCAGACCCCCCAATGCCCCCCCCCCCAGTGTGCCCCCCCCACTTGAGCCGTCGAAACAACTCTGTCAAGACGCCACCCTACGCCCAGTGATCCCAGTGATACGCCATGGTACGCCACCGCAGCCACGCTTTGGTGGCATGGGATATGGTTGGTTGGTCACGCGGCCACGCCGGCCCACAACAGCTGGTAGCTTGTTGCCTCTGCGTAGCAGAAGAGGTGATCTACATGGGATGATGCTTGCTCAACCTACAACATACCTCAACAACCTGAGCCCTACCTACCACCTACCACCTACCATCTACCACCCACTCATACCGCACACACCACACACATCCCCCAACACCGCCATACTAGACTCACTCACCACCACTTCATCCTTCTTCATTATCCATCCATCCCATTCACTCAATCACCCAATCACCCAAACACCTCACATCACACTCACCTTACAACGTCATTCCCCAGATCCACCCGACCCCCACCCCCACTTGATCCTCCCATCCACACAGATCGCCACCCCCTCGTCTCCCCCTCGTCTCCCCAACCTTCCCCTCCCTTCATCCCTTCCTTGCCACGACACCTTCCTTCCTCTCAACCCCTCACAGCTTGTCACTCCCACTCACCTCGTCGACATATGCACTCGTCCGGATCGAACGGAGCCCTCGCTCCCAACTCCACCCAAGCACCCAAGGACAATGGAGTCTCGGACCCCGTGTTTGAGATGGTCGTCCTTGGATCCGGTGGAGGTCCCTTGGAGACGGATTGTTCTGGGTAAGCCACTTGGGCCCCCGGAGAGGGCAGAGGGCGCCGAGGGCTAGATCTGACCCAGCAAGTTACCTCGTCAAACCAGCGTCCAGTCGGTGGGAGGACGGAATCCTCGCATTGGAAGGAGGTGGGTAGTCCCCATCCATCCACCCGGCACTCCGCTGACCACGCAGGCTCGGGCATAGGAGCACTCACAAACCTGCTCAAGGTGCAGCCCGCCGAGGACCTCTTCCCCAACGTTGACTTTCCCGAGACCCACAACACACCCATCCTCAAGGCGGCGTACATCTTCTCCTTCCTCACGTGAGAATATATCGACCGCGTGACGCGTGGGGGGAAGGCTAACGCGGCAGGTGCTACCTAATCACGCACGCCCATCTTGATCACGCCGTGTCCTTGATCTTGCTGTCTGGTTCTGTCCCGTGCAAACCGCGCCGGCGGCCAATGTTCAACAATGAGAACTCGAACGCGTCCGAAGCTACGGGGGACGAGACTGTCCCTCCGGTTCCCGCACGCATTCCTGTGTACGCCACACAAGAGACCCTGGACAACTTGGCCGCCGCGTATGGCGGCGGGTTGTGGCCAGAACTCGGCGCGTGGGCTACACCGGAGGAGCTCATGCACTCTGGTAGACGCAAGCGCCGCAGAACCCAGGATGAGCTGAACGGAGTGGGGCCCAAGTTCTACCCGTGAGTTTTGCCCCAAGGCCGTAGTTGACGGAGCTAGGTTGGCGACTGACAAGGGACGGAAGCACACCCATCTGAATGCACACCTCCCGATCAGCACCCTCGTCTTCCCTGTCGCTCATGGACAAACTTCGCAGGGCCCCTACTCGTCGTCGGCTACCTTCATTCGCCACGACCCTTCCCTCATGGCCTCGCGACCCGTCTCGCGTAGAGCTAGCCAAAGTGCCGTCTCGACCCCTCAAGATGACGTTGACATGGACCCCAGCAGCCTTCTGGGTAGCGCCGGGCGGGAGTTCCTCTTCTTTGGCGACCTGGAGAGCGAGTGGCGGGCGGACCACGAGACTGAGGTTGACAAGGATGGCGCGGCAGCTGCCCGGGAGCTCAACAGAGCGATCTGGGAGCAGGCGGCCGTGAGCTTTAACGAGGGCCGCCTTGCAGGCATCTTCGTGAGCTATGTGTATAAAATCCTCTAACCGCTCAGCTCGAGTGCTCATACGACTCGACCCGCCCAGCCAGCATCATGTTTGGGCACCTGTCGCCGCCTGGCATCATGCACGAGCTCAAGACGCTGGCCTCGCTGGTCGGAGGTGAAAGGTTGGGCATCAATGAGGAGCGAGCTAACGCGCAGCCGTCCGCTCGAGGGACTCAGAATCTTCATCACGCACGTAAAAGAGTTCTTGGTGCCGCATAGGAGCGGCATCGGTGCGCGCGAGCTCATCAAGATTGAGCTCGATGCGCTGGAGGCCGAGGACCAACTCGGTGTAACGTTTAACGTGATCTCCCCAGGCGACCGTCTGTGTGAGTAACCGGCAATTCAGGCGCGACGCGGCTAACGGGCAGTGATTTAACAGACCATGGGGGATCCAGTGTCGGCTTCTCAGTGTATTGGGTATCGCTTCCAAATGGCAAGGCAGTGTAAGCTGATGAACCTGTGTATCAGTAGCTGCAAGAGGCGTCTCCGGTGTGTCGTGCCTCCGGTGTGTCGTGCGATGTCATTGGAGTGTCGTGAGACGTCTCTGGTGTGTCATGATTGCTGATCGCCGCCTGTTTCGAGCCGTGTGAGGCTGCCGCCGCAAGTCTAGTGTTCGGTCCGATTCTCCCTTCATTCTCTCGGCACTACAGGCAGCCGACAAGTGCGGTGTCCAGCTGCAGGCACGAACTCATCACATGACGTTACTGGCGGGCCCCATGGAGGAGATAGCAACAGGGATCTAAAAGTAGCCCCTGTCGGCTCGCCCGCGTGTGTACATGTGGGCGTCCCAGGCGCCTTGCTCGGCAGGGGAGCGAGAGGGGCCGTTAAGGTGTACAAGGATAACGAGTCGGATGTTGGCCAGTCGCGATCGGGTGTTTGAGTGGCGCTGCTCCGCCAACCGTCTCGGCACCATCACGGCAGGGGCGTTTGATTACCGCAGCCACGGCCGAGTTGCCGGCCATGTCCGGCATCCCCTCATTCCCACCCTGCCGTTGAACGGCATGACAGGTTTAGAGGCATGCTGAACAAGCAAGCAGGTGGGGGTGCTGGATGCTAGTCTTGCTGCTCTCGCCTCTCTCTCTGTCGCATAACCGCCCACGCCCGCCGAAATGTCGGCGCCGAGCTCTGAAACGGGCGTCGCCACGCTCCGAGAGCCGCGAGATATGCCCACCGCGACGTTCCACACCCTCGAGCCCACGCTCTCCCCCTCCCGCCCCCTCGCGCGCCTCCTCTCGGGCTCCCCAGCCCCCCCGCACGAACACCCCTTCCCGGGAAGCGGCACCGCGGCCGACCCGTACCTCGTCGACTGGGCGCCGGGCGAGCGCGCCAACCCGTACAACTGGGCCAAGTCGTACCGCTGGGCCATCACCGGCGTGATCGGCATCTCGACGCTGTGCATCGCGTTCGCGAGCTCGGCCTACTCCACCGCGGTGGGGGGCATCGTCTCCGAGTTTGGCGCGAACAACGAGCTCGTCGTCGCCGGCCTCTCCTTCTATGTCATCGGTACGTGCCGCCATGCGCCGCTGACGCAGGCTTCGGCCTCGGCCCGCTCGTGTGGGCGCCCCTCTCCGAGCTGTACGGGCGCAACGTCGCGTTCTACTGCTCGTACCCCGTCTTCGTGGTGTTCAACCTCGTGGGCGCGCTCAGCCCCAACATTGCGACGGTGCTCGCCTCCCGCCTGATTGCCGGGACGTTTGGCGCGAGCCCCATCACCAACGCCGGCGGACAGATCAGCGACATGTTCCCCGCGTGAGGCCCCGCCGGACCGGCTGACGGCAGACACGAGCGCGCCCTCGCGACCAGCTTCTTCTCGCTTGCGCCGTTCCTCGGGCCCGTCATCGGGCCCATTGTCGGCGGCTTCGTCGCAGAGTACCGCTCCTGGCGCTGGGTGTTCTGGGTCCAGTTCTTCTTTGGCCTGTGAGTGCGCACCGGGCGTGCTGACCTCAGCACGATGTGCATCCTCTCCCTCCTCCTCGTGCCGGAGACGTACGCGCCCACCCTGCTGCGGCGCAAGGCGCGGCGCCTGCAACAGGCCGCCGAGGCGGCCGGCACGCCCGCCGTCTTCATCGCCAAGTACGACCGCATCAAAAAGTCGCCGGGGCAGGTGCTGCGCACCAACCTCGTCCGCCCGTTCCAGCTGCTCTTCCGCGAGCTCATCGCCGCCTGCCTCGCGATCTACGGCGCCGTCATCTACGGCACGCTGTACCTCTTCTTCGAGGCGTTCCCGATCGTGTTCGGCGAGAACCGCGGCTGGCGGCTCTCGATGGTCGGCTGCTCCTTCCTGGGCATGGGCGTCGGCCTGCTGATTGGCAACGCGTCCACCCCGTTCTTTGACAAACTATATGCACGCGCGAGCGCCAAGGCCGCCGCGAAGGGACTCGAGACGCCCCCCGAGGCGCGCCTGCCCGGGTGCGCGGTCGGCGCCACCGCCCTCCCGATCGGGCTGTTCGTGTTCGCGTGGACGTGCACGCCCAACGTGCACTGGATCGTGCCGATCATCGCGAGCGTGCCCTTCGGCCTCGGGTTCCAGCTCATCTTCACGGGCATGCAGCTCTTCCTCATCGACGCGTACCAGCTGTACGCGGCGAGCGCGCTCGCGAG
>JAMALN010000439.1:0-32289 GCA_023630115.1 Cutaneotrichosporon sp. PK4640 | reverse complement strand
TACCCAGCACGAGGAGGTCGACTTCATGACCATGTTCACCAACCAAAACGACGACACCGAGGCGTCCACCACCGCCCCTACCAAGTCGGCACCCGCCCCGGGCCAGGCTGTGCCTGTTGTCCCCGCGCCGCCGACTCTGCCCGCCGCCGACCCCCTCCAGGTGTTCGACGCGCCCGCACACTCTGCTGACGCCGTCGCCTGGCAGCAGCAGCAGCAGCAGCAGCACGCCCAGTTCCAGGCGTACCCCCAGCACGCCATGCCCATGCACATGCCCCATGGCGTCGCGTATCCCTCTCACATGATGTACCCCCACGCGCAGCCACCGCTGGGCGCTCCCTTCATGCCTAGCCAGATGGCCCCCATGGCCCAGTACGTCGAGCCCGCCGCCCTTCCCGGGGCGCAGTACTCGGCATACCCCGCCCCACCATCCGCCATGCCCACGTCTGCGGACGCCGAGGCCAAGCCCATGGTCACCACCCCACCTGCCGCGCGCGCCGCCGCCGGTACGCCCCCCGCCACCACGGTCCCTACTGCCAACGGCACTTCGCCGTCGTCGGGCACCAACTCGCCCCCTGGTCCCGCTACCACTGCCGCTGGGCGCCGCAAGCGCAAGCTCACGCCCGAGGACAAGCGTCGCATCTGCGAGATCTACCGCAACTCGCAGGGCAAGATCCGCCAGGAGGACATTGCCAAGGAGTACTCCGTTGACCGGAGTACCATCTCCAAGATCCTCAACCAGGAGGACCGCTGGCTCGACCCCGAGCAGTCTGGCGGCGCTGCTGGCCTCTCGCGTCGCCCCGGCGGCCGCTACCCCGCCATCGAGGAGGACATCCACCGCTGGCTCGACGAGGCCGTCCTCGCCGGCCGCGAGGTTCGCGACTCGGAGGCGCGTGAGGAGGCCCTCAAGATTGGTGTGCGCTTGGGCCACCCCCACTTCCAGGCGTCGTCCAAGTGGTGGGACGGTGTCAAGCGCCGTCGCCTCGAGGAAGGTCGCGCTATGCCCATGCCTCGTCGCCCGCCAACTGCGCCCCGCGCCCCCACCCAGCCCATGGCCGGTCTTGTCCGCACCTACACCATGGACATGCCGACCCAGACCTTCCCCATGGCCGGCCCCAGTGCCTACGCCCTCATGGACCCTGGTGTCCTCGCTGCCGGTGCTCCGGGTGCCATTATGCCTGGTATGCCTCACGCCATGCGCGCGCGTTCCCAGTCGTCGCCCCAGGTGTTCAACGCCGACGCGCCAGCACACCAGGCGCCATCGTCTGGGCCCGCGCCACGGCAGCGCATGAGCCCTCCTCGTCACTCGCCGGTGACGCCACTGAGCCGCAACCGCTCATACCACGGCTCGTCCGCTGGCTCGTCTCCCATTGGCCGCCCATCACTACTCCACCGCGCCAACTCGTCTGGCGGGCGTCCCTCGCCCCACCTCAGACTCGGTGCCTCGGCTTTCGGCCTCACCCCCATGTCCGAGCCCCAGCACGGCATCCACACGCCCACGCAGCCCAACGGGCTTGCCGAGATGCAGCACGCCGGCACTACGACCCCGACCACGTCGGCGTCTGCGTCCATGCCGTCGCTCTCGCCCCTGTCGGTGTCCGAGTCGTCGGACATGCCCACCGTTCCGACTGCGACTCTCTCGCCATCGACGCCGTGCACCCCTGCGCAGCCCACGTTCGCCGTGGTGCCTGGGCAGCCCGAGCACATGGACATGGCCGGCGGCTGCGCACCCCAGCCCCTCATCTACTCGCACCCGCAGCACATGGTCATGGGCGGGTACCCTGGCGCGCACTTTGCGCAGCCCATGTACCCCGGATACGAGTACGTGCAGGGTCCGTGGTAGGGCCTCAATTCACCATTGTGCATAGCTAGCCAGCCTGCAGCTGCGCTGCGGCGCGACAATCCACAACAACTACTCATCACATTTCCCATCCATCTGTCTTGCTCGAGACCGTTTCATACCGGCTGGCCCGGTGCATGTTATAGCCACGTAGCATCAGTTCGATTTCCGCCACACTCGCGATGTATATGATTATGACACACGGCAAATCTGGGGCGAGCAGAAGTGGTGACGCGCGCCGGGCACTGAACCGAAGAGTGCCATTGAAGGGCAAGGGGCGAGCAAGCGTGTATGTGGCCTCGTTCTGCGAGCACACAGCCCCAAACACAGTCATGACGCGCAGGCCACGCAGCGCGCAGGCTGCACACGGCGCGCTCCTAGGGATAGCGGGGGCGAGACACGGGCGCCCCTGTTCCTCGCGAAGCATCAGATCCGACAATCAGCTGGGCCCCGGTGGGTCTTCACGTGACGCGCCACCACGCCCCAAGCTCATTTGCGAGAAGGAATCCGACCGATCCAAGCGTTTCGACGCGGCATGGCGGGGCGGCGGTCCGAGCGTCGATGAGCCTGACGCGTCGCGTCGCGTCGACATGCGAGTTTGGGGGTCTAGCCGTGTCCCTTGGGATGGGAATGGGAGTGTCCGAGCACACGGGTCCGAGCGCGGGGTCCGGACGAGGGGGTCTGCGTGGCTGGCGGAATGGGGTGGCGGCCCGAGCGTGCTCGGTCGCCGGACTGCGGACCGGCTGGAGAGTGGATCGCAGACCCGCGGATGCGAGGACGCGGCGTGCCTGGCCGGATTGGGACAATGGTGGTGATTGCTTCCGTCAGGTGGCCTGTGTGAGCTGCTGCTGTGCCGCGATGGACGCGACGCGGCCACGGGTGGCGTGGGCGGCATGTACGGGCATGGACTGACAATGTTCGACGGGTGCGCAGGGAGGCAGAGCGCGCTGAAGGCTGTGGGATGGCTGCTTGGAGGCCGCAGCGAAGACGTGTCATCTGGCGTTACCTCAGCATTGTACTTTTGGTCAATCGCGCAGCTCGCAGTTTGTCGATATCGGTGCATTCAAAACTACGGATGGGTCAAGGTCCCTCAGCAAACTGTCAAACAGGCCGACACTCGGCATTAACCAGCACCAAAAGGCGACTAGGGTCTCCGAGCTTGACTCTAATGTGTTGGCAATTCTCATCACAGGGTGGGGGTGGTTCTCTGGGCGGAGAGGAGGTGAGGAAAGAAATGGGAGGGGAGAGGAGAGGGAGGGAGGGAGGACGGGAGAGAGGGAGGGAGTGGAAGCGAGTGGGAGCAGAGGAAAGACCTGTTGGCGTTGTCAAGCCAGTTTGTGCGGAGCACGATGGGGGAGGGAGCGGGGGAGGCAAGTGGGAAGAAGGTAAGTCCAGCGCGATCCTTGTCGCCGCGAGTGCGATGTCGTGCATGCTGTGGTCAATGCTAGACAAGTAGAGTTGATAGTTGAGAGATGGAAGATGGAGTGAAAGAGAGAGATGTGCGTGCTGCAACCAAAGTTTCGGCGCGTGTGGAGGGAGTGGAGGTGCGAAGAGGTGATACCAGAATCCCACGTCACGAAAACCTCTTATCCCACCCACCCCTTTAGACGCCACGCCACGCGACGGCACGAGCTATCGTGGGAAACAATCATCGCAACTCGATCGTGGGAGAACGAGAACGTCACCACCCAAATCACAACAACAAAACAGACGCGTCCACCATGGCCGACGACGACGACAACAACAGCACCCCGCTCGACCTCTTGCTCAACGCCATCTCGGGCAGCGCGGGCTATGCCTTTGCCGAGGGCGAGGGCAACCACTTCGCCGAGGGCCTGGAGCCGCAGTTTGACGGCGAGGAGGGTGGGGAGGCGGCCGATGGGGCAGACATTCAGCTGCTGGAGGACGGCGAGGAGGTGCAGGGGGAACAGCAAGGGGAGCCGGGGGAAGGAGGAGGAGGAGAAGTGCCCGAAGCAGGCGCGGGGGAAAGCGACCATCCGCCCTCACCGCGCGCGGCGCGCATCCATCGCACCCTACGCGACCACTTTGCGGCTGGACGCGACGTGTTCAGCACCGTCGAGGTGTGGCATCCCAAGACGGGCCAGAAGAGCTACGGCAAGGAGCGGCGGTGGGTCCTTGCTTTCTTTCGTGCTGACCACAGCATCATCCAACCCCCACCGACGCTGAGAATCTCGGGGCCGCTGGCGCCACTCGTGACGTACGTCACGCTGTCGGCGCACCCGAACGTCGACGCCGAGCCGGGGCGGCCGCGCTTCTCGTCGCAGAGCCACCGGTTCGGGCTGGCCGAGGCCGAGCCGGAGCCGCAGTTCGGCGAGAGCAAGAAGGACGAGCGGGAGCGGCGGGCGCGCGAGCTGCGCGCGCAGGCCAGCAAGGCGGGGTGGGGGAGCACGCTGCCGTGGGAGCGGACGCGGACAGGCGTGCGCGGGAGAGACGAGGTCATGGACGGGGTCACCTTCCCGGGGCTGTGGGTCGGGGAGGAGGCGGGGAAGAGCAAGGAGTTCCGGCTCGAGCTGAGCGTCGGGACGCCTGGCGTCGAGGTCGACGAAGCGGGGCATCCCCTCAGCCTCCTGGGTGTCGAGGGTGTCGACCAGCCGCTCGACGAGGCGGCCCTCCGGCACGTCTTGGGGAACAACAGCGTGTTCCCCGACATGGTGTTGCCGCAGGTGCTCGAGAGCGATGTGGATGCTGCGGTTGCGGCCGCGCAGGAACACTCCCAGGCGCAGGAGCAGCCCGAGACGCTCGAGACGCAGCTCAACTCGCAGAGCGAGACGCTCCCGGAGGCGCACTCGACACTCACGCACGCCGAGTCGACCCTCACCAACGACACGCTTCCCAACTCGGACGCCCAGCTCCCGCAGCCGCTCCCTCCCGCGCCTTGGGCGACCTTCGTGTCCAACCCATTGACGATCGTGTCCAAGCCGTCGCAGAAGACGGCGCGCGCACGCAGCATGGCCTCATGCTTGTCGTCCCACGACCCGTTCGCCCTCTTCGTCCGCGTCAACGCGCAGACGGTCCGCACCAAGCTCCTCAACCTCGACGGGGCTGACACCGACGCGCCAACGCTCACCGCCCGCGCGGCCAAGTGGACCCCCTTCCGCTTCGAGGTGATGCAGCGCGCTGCATCGCCCGAGGACGAACGCCGCGGCCGCTTCAAGCTCGACGCGAGTGAGGACGTCGTGACGTACGGCTCCATCGTGAGACTCGTGGACGTGACGAGCGGCGTGCGCAGCGACCCGCTCCGCCTCGTGCGCATCGACAAGAACGAGGTGGTTGTCGGCGGCGACGTCGGCCACCCCGTTAGCGAGCTGCAGCGCATCGGTCTCGTGCGCGTCAAGGACAACCTCGAGGACGACATGCCCGGCGCGCGCCGCTGGTACCTCTCCAGCCCTGGCGCGCTAGCCGGCGCGGGCGAGGTCAAGACGTCGCGTGCGCGCCTGCGCAAGGGGTCGGTGGCAGAGGAGGAACCGGACGCACAATCACAGCCGCGCAAGAAGCGCAAGACGAAGCGGCACGCGCTGGCGCGGGCTGTTATCGAGGAAGAGGAGCAGGGCGCCAGCGCTTCGGGGCTCATGTTCAAGGCTGCTGAGCGGCGCGGCGCGGTGGACGAGCAGGGGCATCAAACCATCATCGAGACGGTGCAGGACAGCATGTGCTGGGTGCTGTCGAGTGTCGGTGAGTTCATCACCGGTCCTTGTGAGCTCACACCAGGGTGCTTCTCGTACACATTCTTCAACGGGCTGGGGGAGCCTAGGACACTACCGACAGTCTCGCTCGACCCCGTGCCCCGCCTGCTCGTCAATCCGACCATCAACACTGAGAGCACGCCCGCGACGTTGCAGCTGACGCTGTCCGACTTCTTCGTGCCAGACGAGATCGGTGTGCCACGCCCGATGGACGTGTACCTCGGCTCTCTTGGCCCGCTCCGCGCTACAACATGGCGCTCCGTCGCGCCCAAGGAGAAGTACTTTGACCCACATTCGCTGCTCGACGCGATACCATACAACGGTGGCGCCGAAGATGTCACCCTGCCGGCTGGCGCACCAGTCGTGCGCAGCAACTTCCCACACTCGGCCACGCACGTCATCGTCTCCGTCGAGCTGCCGCCGATGGACGAGCTCGTCCGGGCCATGCAGCCTCCAGAAGTGCCGAACGAGGTGCACGAGGATCCGTGGCTCGGGCTGAGCGCTGGCGAGCTCACGATCCAAGAGGCCCTTCACAACGCCAACAAGGCGGCCGCACCGGACGTCGACATTGCCATGGAGCCGCAGCCCGAGTTTGGCGTGGACAGCCTAAACCACCTCGACGCCACACTCAACGATGCCGACAATGCCGCTGCGAGCGCGAGCGTGAGTCGCCCAACGCATGGGTGGGCCGAGTCGACGATTGCGATGCACCGGCCCAGCCACGCTGTCGCCAAGGAGAGCGCACTGCCGGTGTTACTGGTTCGGCCGGACGGCGTGGGCAGCGGCATCGGCTGGAGCCTGGAGCGGCTGCCCACCCAGGAAGGGACCCAGGAGACGCAGGAGGGACCAGGTGAGTATTTTCAGCGGGCGGTGATTGGGCGGAGGGCTGGCTGACATATTGCGGAAACAGGGATCCGGATTGTGCAGACGGCAGCGCGTGCGTGGCCCGTCTGAGGGGCCTGAGGAGAGAGAGAGAGCGCGCGTATTCCGCTTGGGGGGGGGGGCCAAGAGCCCCCGGTGCCGGGTGCCACATCGGAGTGGCCGAGCGGTGATCCGATCTAAGGGTTTTAGCGGCCGAGGAGCCGATCGGCGGCGCCCGACCAGAGACCAGAAGGCTGGCCGTGTGTGCCTGAACACACAACACCCTGATCTGGGGCGTACCTTGATGTAGCAGGTTGACGCACAAGAGGAGAAGAGGAAAGGGTTGCGTCAGGGCTGCGCCAGGGTATGAGGTCATCCTCTACCCTGATTCACTGCTTGCCTCCGGTGTCCGGCCAATTTGATATCTACAATCACCTGATACCGCGGCTTTTCCTTGTCTGACCCCCCCTTGAGTGTACTGATTTCCCTTTACGCCCCCCCTGGACCGACTGTGGCCGCCGGCGATTGGGTGATGCCATGGTAGACACCTCGGCCACCTTGCTTTGGCCTCTGACCCAGCAAGAGGCAGGGTCTGCGTACGCCCACAGCTACAGTCCAACCTTGGTCGGAATCATCTTGCCTTGCCCTGCCTGGATAGCTGGACAGCATGGACAGAGAGGTATTTGGTCGAGTTTGGAATATCCAACCAGTCTGCTTGATTTCTCCCCCTTCTCATCTCTTCTCATCTCCTCTCATCTCTTCTCATCTCTTCTCATCTCTCTCTTTTCATCTCTCTTCCATCCAATCCATTCGCATCCCCCCCCTGTCTAGTGCAACCAACAACACATCCAACTCCCACTCCCACTTTACCTTCACTCTTCGTCCAAAGGCTCAAAAGCCCACACGCCCACACCGCGACCACCACAGCATCCCACCACCCACCACCGGCCTCCACCTGCCGTTAGCCGTCACGCGACGCTATCAAACAACGCGTCCTCGCGATCCAAAGTCCCCGGGTGCCTTGATCACACAACCGCACCGGCAACCATCAACCACCATTTCAACGCATCCATCCATCCATCTTCACACCGTAGCGGCCATCAGCTACACCTTCCTTTAGCTTTCCACCGCACCCAGCAGCCACACTGCTCGGCCAACAGACCTTTGCTCCGCCCGCCAGTTCTGCAATCCCCACCTTCCCTCCGACCTTGCCTCCCACCAACAACAACCACCACCACCACCACCACCACCACCACCACCACCACCACCTTCCCCCACCCACTACCACGCACACCACCACCGGTCTCTGCCGCTGCCCCGCCTGCTCTGCCCGCCGCATGTGCTCTGCCATTACCAACCCCACCATGACCACCTTTGCCGCCTTCCAGCAGCTCCCGCAGCCCGTCGCGAGCATGTCGTCCAAGCCCAAGCGCAAGCGCTCGTTCGAGGACGAGCCCGACGAGGAGGAGATCATGGGCCTCGATGCTACCAAGGTGAGGACAGCCAGCCTCCCGCCGACCGCGGCGCGTTCGTTAAGGGAATGAGGAAACCAGGGATCCGTATCCCGTGGGATGGGCAGTGGGGTGGCTGGTCACACCTCAGCGTCATGTCCGTTTGCGTGACGCGACAATGTCCGCTGCGGGTATTGTTATGGAGAGCGCTTGTCTGCATTCACGCGGCGCTTCTTTCTGCACCCGAAGCCCCTTTCTGCCTGTGCGGTGACGAGGGCAGACTGCACGGAAGAGAAGCGAATGTTCGACTGCGCCCTCCCCCTACCCCTGCCAGTTCTCCCTTTCTTCCCTGCGCCCCGCCATCACCCTAGACCAATTGCTCACACCGCAGCACATCCGCACCCTGCCTCCATCCGTCGAGGGTCCCGGCGGCTTCGCCTTCCCCATCAACATGCCCGACCTCGTCGCCGACGCCTCCACCTCGGCCTCCACCTCAGACGTCATGGACCACGACATGGACTTTGAGATGGACGACGCCGAGCCCACCCGTCAGCCCCCGCAGTACTCGTACGCCGAGGGCGGCTCGGGCGGCTTCATGTTCGGCCCCGGTGCCGACGAGGACGAGATGAGCGACGACTCGGACGGCAAGGGCTACCCCAACCTCGACATTTACCCGAGCCAACACTCGTCGACGTTCTACGCCGCCCCCGTGTCCCCGCAGACGGCGTGGTCGGCCCAGTCGTTCGCGACCAACCTCGCCCCGCCCGTGTCCCCGGGTCTCATGCAGCCCTCCGCCTCGGCGCCGCTCGGCCAGGACGCGACGCCCGTCGAGCTCGCGCGCAGCCAGCACGGCCCCCACTGCACCTCCATCCCCAAGCTCAAGATGAGCGACTACCCCGACCCCTCCGGCGGCCGCAGCCTCTGGGCCGTGTGCCCAGACTGCGGAGCGATGGAGCGTGCTTCCTAGGTCGGCAGCGAGGCGACTTGCGCTCGTGTTAGTCTGGACGCAGAGGGGCATACACAGACAAGCTTTGCCTGCTCTGCTGCAGGTCAGTGGCCCTGGTGGCCGCGAACTCTGACCAAGTGATCCGCCGCAAGGCTTGTACTCGTAGATTTCCGTAGGCCGGTGTTGTACTGGCGCATATGCATGCGTGTGACTGTATGCGAGAAGGCTGTCGATGAGACGATGGAGCCGATGGGCGTGGTCGTGTGCGTGGGTGCTGGTGGCTTGGGAGGTGGCTGGGTAGGCGACTTCGGATCCGGCCGACCTCGGCTCACGCGCGCGCTTGACGCTGCTCACCAAAACTTTCGCCCAGACTGGACCTCCACTCTGACCTCCACTCCGCTACATCCCAAACTTCTCCCACCCAGCGCAACCACATCACCCATCACCATCGTCCTCGCCACCACTCGCTCCCCTACGCTTGGCGCCTCCTCCCGCCCCCACCCCGTTCTTGTGTCGACTCGGGACCGCTCCTCCTTCCCCATCTGATCCACCTCGGTCGCGTCACCTCCATCTTGACCGCTGATCGCCTGATCATCTAGTCGCCTGCACGCGTCACCTCCCCGCCCATCACCTTGCAACTCCCCCGCCATGGACGCCGATCCCGCCGCAACCCTCCGCGACTTCAACGTGTCCCTCGACTCTATCGAGGCGGCCCTGGCACCCCTCCTCGCCCGCCCTCTCAACGAGACCCGCGAGGGCCTCGACGCCATCCAGCGCGCCAAGCTCGACGTGCTCGTCGCGTACACGATCAACAACCTGCTGTGGAGTGAGTCCGGCCATCACCTGGGGCCTTTGCCGCAGCTGACAGCAGTGTACCTCAAGACGCGCGGGATCGACCCCGACACCCACGCCGTGGCCAAGGAGCTGGTGAGCTCAGTGTCGTACATCGTCAGCTGACCACAGGAACGCGTCAAGACGTACTACGGCAAGGTGCGCGACGCTGAGGAGGGCAAGCCGAAAAGTGAGTCTGGTGCTCGGCGGCTGTGAGCTTGTTACCCAGCCGCCGTCCGGGTCAACCCATCCCCCTCCCCGGCTCACACCAGCCCGCAACCGCATCGACAAGGACGCCGCCAAGCGCTTCATCACGCACTCGATCGGCGCCGCGCCCGCCAACTCGAACGCGGCCATGGCGCGGCGGCAGGCCGAGGCCGCCATCCGCGAGCGGCAGGAGGGCGAGAGCCGGGCGACGCGCGCCAACCGGTTCCGGCACGTCGCGAGGAACGCGGAGCGGTTGAGCGGCGGCGAGGACGAGGAGGGCGAGGGGATGGACGTCGACGGCGACGGCGACGAGCCAATAGCCGACTCGGAGGAGGAGGCCGCCGCGCTCCTCGCCGAGGTGGACGAGGACATCGACCAGCTCGAGGTGCCCGAGCCTGCGGAGGCGCGGGTCGACCCCCCGTCCAGGCCGCCGCGCAGGTCCAAGCGGAAGCGCGCCGAGGACCTGGGATAGAGCTAGATGTGTAAGCATTGTGAATATTGTGCATGGCTTGCGATGGGGCGAGGTGCAGCGCAGCTATACCGTCCGGGGTGCTTCTGCTGATGCTCTGGCTCTCGCTTGACCACTGACAGCTGAACCTGAGAACCTGATCACAGTTGTCTGCTACAGAGGAGCAGCCGCAAGCTATCACTGGCCTCAGTGAAGCTGTTCATACTGCGTGTTCCCCAGCTGGGCGGTTCAACGCCTTCTCCTCCTCATGGTCTAGCGGTTCTATCCCTCGTTCCGTCCACGTGCTTCTAGTCTTACATCTCCTTCTAATCCCCTTACTCCAACTGCACCTCTTCATATTCTAGAGTACTGTCTCACCCAGCGCGAGCCGCAGCCAATGCAGCCACGGCACTACGGCGACCTGGAGCCTCGCGCCGGGCACTGTATCCGCATGACTTGACTTGCACCTCGGAGAGCGCGCCTGAAGCTGGGCGTTTAGTGGCCAGCTGCATTCTTCAGTGGCTGCCTCGCGATCACGCGAGCGTGCGCGTGGTCTCCCCGTGGCTGCCCTCCGCGGCACGGAGCGGAGCGTCCACCCTCACCAGCGAGCGGGCCAAGTGATCCCCCGAGCCTCCGGATTCCGCGCAAGCGCCGAGCTGGCGGACCCCGAGCACACCGAGCACGGGACGTGTGATGAGCCGAGCCCTACGTCCGCGGCCCGGTGCCATGGAATGCTGCCGCCCCCGAGGACACGGGCCTACACGCGGCCATGAGACCGCGGGCAGCGGGGGTAGCGAGAGGAACGGTGGCGCGCCGTGGCGAGCTCGCCCTCATCGCTCCCCACCAGCGTCTCACGCCCCGCTCCCGCGATCGACGGGGCCCACTCGAGCACCAATCGCACCTCTATCCCCCATCGGTACCCCAGCTCATCTGGGGACCCACTATCGCACCCCCTCATTCGCACCCACTCATCTCGGCAACACCAATCACACACAGCTGCACACAGGCCGCACTGAAAATCTGCTGTGCGTCACGGCGATCTGCGCCGAGTCAGCTTGGCGCCTCGCCGGCGGGGCCACACGGGCCCTCTCCGCACCCTATCCGCTGCCCCAAAGCCGGCGGCTGAGCGGCCTGAGCGGGGCGCCCTGGCGAGGCGCGCTGGGGAGGTCTCAGTTGGCGATGAGCACGCCAGCCCCACCGCCGGGTGGGTCCTTCCGGCCGCCCTCGCCCACCTGCCACGCCCACAGTCGAGTGTCGGCGCGGCCCTGAACCTGGGCCGGGCATAGAGCGCCGGGTCAAATTTCCGCCAATCGGCCGGCCGTCTAAATCCGGTCACGTGATGCCCGCGCCAGCATCCAATCTGCGCTCGCAGCGCGCGCATGCATCGGCTGGCTTATAAGACGGGCCCTTGGCCGTCGAGTCCCCAGCTCCAGCCAGAACCCCGTCACCACACGCCAAAAATGGTGAGTCCAGCGCGGCGCCGATGCGTGCCACAGTCCAGACGCTGACCCCAGTCCCCTGCTCGCTCCGCCTTTGCCAAGTGGGTGCCCGTCGAGGTCTACCCCATCTTTGCGTGAGTCGCCAGCCGGACCGGACTCTGCTGACCCCAGCGTCGTCGGTGGTGCCGTTACCGGCGCGGGCTTCTACCTCTACCGCCTCTCGCAGGGCACCGAGGTCGTCTGGAACCGCCACGGCGACTGGCGCCCGTGGGACGTCGTCAAGCAGGACCAGAACATCAAGTTCAGTGAGTCCGCCTTCCCGCCTCCGTGCCCTTCTAACCCGCAGTGACGGTCCACCCCAAGTGGTGGGAGGAGCGCAAGGCCCAGGTTGCCGCCGCCTCTGCCCAGGAGTAGACTTATGTTGTTTAGATGTACTGCTTAGACCATTAGCTGTCGGCGCGCTTGGTGGCTGATCTCATCCTCACGGTTACGCGCCGGGTACGCACGGGCGACTCACCGCGTCGCACGCGAATTTTTACCGAGCATGCCGTGCCGCGGTGACGCGCCTCGGGTGGACTCGGAGTGGGCGGACCCAGGCACCGGCGGCATCCCCCACCGCCGCCTCGCCAGCGCTGCATACCGCGCGATCGACGACTGGCGTTTGGGTGGGGGACGTGTGGATGCTGGTGCGTCGGGTGAGGAGGCGCACTGGGTGAGGGCGATAAACTCGGACCCCGTAGGGAGGACGATAGGCGGCGGCGCGCCTGCTCCACGCTCGGTGCTCGCGCGTTGGGCATCGGCCGCGCTGGATGGGGTGAGCATCGCCGCGGACGAACTGTGCTCGCCCGCAGAGGAGCTGACACAGACACAGGCGACATACAACTGCGCCCGCGGGCAGCCCGTGACGAAAGAGCGGGAACGGCTGCACAACGTCCCGGCGCTCAGCTGAGACGCACAGCGGAGCGTTCAAGAGCGCATGGACGCGACGCACGCACACCGACGTGCATGTCTTTGTCTTCATCGTCAGCGTGCGTACGACACACTCGAGGTCAGTGGGGTGAACAGCACGGTGAGGCATGTGGGCAAAGGGGCAGCGCGGTTTACCGACCGGATCCCCACACCCCACAGCCGCATCCAGGACCTACTTCACACCACCCACCACACGCCTCCGCGCGCCAATTCAGACAGACTCTGAGTCGGGCGCAGGCGACCCCGCGCCCGAATCTGGGATGCATAGTGCGAGGTCGGACCAGTCGGACGCTCCAAGGCGTCAATCTTACATCTAACACGACTCCCAGATCTCGTGGATCACCCCACGACGCGGGCCGAATCCCCCTCCTCGTCGTGCGCGTGCAGGCTGCTGACGCGCGGGGTGGGCCGGTTTGTGCACTGCCCCACTGGCCACTGGCCACTGGAAGTGCCACCACCTTTCTGGATGGGTTGTGGATCACTGGCGCGTCACGAGGGTGGCGGACCCGCCCTCCCTCCTCAGTGCCCGACTGGGACAGTTTGGGGCCATCAGTCCATTGATCCCGACTGATGACCCCGACCGTGAGGACCCGCCGTCGGCGTCGGCGTGCGACCGCGCGGAACGCGGGCCATCAGCCGTTTGGGGGCGTCCAGCCCCTTTGTCTGCCCATCACCTGTCCCCTTGTCGCTCCCTTGTCGCCTCAGACAACCCCTCCGCTGAGCGGCGGCTGGAGATGCAGCTATAACCCGCCGTCCTCGTCTCACCGCCCCAACTCACCCTCACCGCCCCAACTCATGCTGCTCTCCATCCTCCTCCTCGCCACCGCCACCGCCGCCCCCATCGCCGTGGGCCCGCCCAAGCCCCCCGCCATGGGTGTCGTCGGCCCGCCCGCGCCTCCCAAGGCCCCCGCCGGCGCCGTCGGCCCCCCCGCCCAGCCCCCCCAGGTCTACCCCCACCGCCTGCGCTACACGGGCACCCAGCTGTGCCTCACGCCGTCGTACGTCGCCGACGGCGCGCCCCTCGTCCTCGGGCCGTGCGACGCGCCCGAGTCCCGCATGTTCTTCACCTTCCGCCTCAACGGCGCGAGCCAGTACCGCTTCGCCGACACCCAGCTGTGCCTCGACATGCCCGACGGCAGCGCGGACGGCGCGCGCCCCCAGGTCTGGGCGTGCAACGGCGGCGACAGCCAGAAGTGGACGTTCCGCGACGTCGCCGGGTCCACGGTGATAGTCGGGACGCCGGGGGCCAGGGCCTGCCTCGACGTCGTCGACGGGGACGTGTACGACGGCGCGCCCGTGCAGCTCTGGGCGTGCGACGTCGCCAACGCCAACCAGCACTGGCACCACAACTCGTGGAAGTAGGCATGCACAATGACTACATGTAATGCTACTCTATGCCACTGCTCTACATGCTCCTAGTGCAACCACGGGCCTGCGCCCCAAAGCGGCGCACTGCCCGCGGGGACGGCAAACTTGACGCGCGGCGACGTGGACGTGGGTGATGTCCGCTGCTCGCTCGCCGTCGATGCTGCCGGCTCCTCGCCGACCCTGTCCTCGGCCTTGCCCCGCTCACCCGCCTTCCCCTCGTCCTCACTGCGGCCGGGCGCGCTCTCGCCCGTCTCGCCGGCCAGCGCCTCCGCTGTCGCCTCCTCGGCCACACGGCGGTGCAGCGTGTCGACTAGCCCCTGGCCCTTGCGCACGTACACTAGCAGCGCGGGGCTCACACCCTGCGCCGACTTGTCCTCGAACACCTCGGTCGACGCCACGTCCTTGACCGTGTCGTCCGAGTAGTAGTAGAACTTGTCGCCGTTCTCGGGCAGCGCCGCTTGGTAGGTCCAGTAGTGTCCACCAGTTCCCGTGCCGCCGTGCACAAACACGCTGACGAGCTCGTACTCAAAGTCGTGCGCGTCCGCCCACGTCGCCTCGAGCTGCTCCTTGCACTCGGCGAGCTCGCGACCGAGCTTGGCAATCTCCTCCTCGGTGCGCGAGGCCTGCAGTCCCAGCCCCTCGAGGAGCGAGGGGGACGGCGCGTCGTCGCCGAGTAAGCTGCCGAGCTTCTCAACGCCCAACGCGTCGCGGACCATGCGGAACGTGTCGGGGATCGAGAGCGGCTTGTGGTGCCGCAGCGCGTGGCGGCGTGCCCGCATGCGCATCATCTCGCGCGTGATGGCGATGCTCGCCTCGCGACGGGCAGAGTCGGCTCCCACCATGAAGCGGTCCATCGCAAGCGTCTCGCCGAACTTGATATGCGTGTTGGTCTTGATCTGCCGGTTCCGCGCAAAGTCGTACTGGCTGCGGCGCATGAGGATGTATAGCACGGGCGGCAGCTCGTCCAGCAGGTCCATCTTGTACCCCTTCTTGCCAGCGTAGTCGACCTCGTCCCCGCCGAGGTACAACTCGCCGAGCCCGTCATAGAGGTCCTTGTCATCCTCCTCGACGCCGATGATCGGGTGCGAGAACTGGTTCTCGACGGGTGGGTGCGACTCAGTTAACCCATCCTCAGACTTCAAGAGCATCTGTTGCCGGAACTTGGCCGAGAAGAGCCGCTTGATCAGGTTGCCACCCTCGCCGTTGTCGAACGCGTACTCGAGCTGGCTGAGCACGTTGACGAGGATCTCGGCGGCGTCCTGCTGCAGTCCGAACTTCTCCGCCGCGACTAACGCCAGCGAGCGGCGGCGCGGGGGTAAGGGCGGCGGGCCGGAGTGTAAGGCATCGGCCATGGTCATGTCCTGGTCGGGAAGCTGGGGGCCGATCTGGCGGGGCGGCGTCGCCTCAGGCGTGAGGAGGGCAGTGGTGCCCATCTTTGGCGTGGCTGGGCCGCCCATGCTGTCATTGGGGGATGTAAGCCCGAGGCCAGACATGCCGGCGTCGGCGGGCGATAGGTCGCTGCCCTCGCGCGTGGACGGCTCCTCATTCTTCATCTCGATGTCCCCGTCTCTGGGCTCATCGGGTAACACAATCGATCCACGCGTCGGCGACTCCATCTCGATCGCGTTGCTGCGGCTGAACGACGAACGGAGGCGCTCCTCGCTTCCCCCGAACGTCGACTCGCGGTCCTCGCTCGCCCTCTTGCCCAACACGCTGGCTCTCCGGGGTGGCGGAGACGGTCTGCTTCGGGGTGAGGCAGGGTTTGACGAGATGGTGGGGGATAAGGCCGACACGGGGGTAGTCGGCACCGTGTCCGCCGTAGTCGCGGCGCCTGAAGACGACGGTGACGCAAGTTGCGGGACGGTAGGCAGAGTGTCGATCGTGAGTCTCGTCTTGGGTGCCGGCACAGCGTCACCGCGCTGGTCCACAAGATCGACGGGAAGGATAGCGAGGCGGGCGAGCTCCTCAGCCGGCGTGACCGCTGCCTTCTCGGTGTCGTACATCTGCCTGAACAGCTCCCCGAGCATCTCGACGACTGTTGTTAGCTCAAATCAGGGACAAACAGCTTACAGCGACACGACGACTGGATCTTGACCCGCTTCTCCATCGCCTTGGGGTCCTCGTCCTCGGGCGGCGCCTCAAACGGCGCCTGCTCAAACCCGAGCACAGCGTCGCGGATCGGCTTGACAGCGTAGAGGAACTGAAGCACCGAGTTGAGGTAACACGTGTTGCCAATGTTGCGTAGGCCGGCAGGGATGTCGCGGCGCGCTGGTCCCTGGAACTCGGATATGTCCTTGCCCTCGAGGAAGGCCTGGATGGCAGGGCGCTCCTGCCCAGGCGCGTTCGCAATCAAGCTCAGCGCCTGGCGGTAGTGGTCCTTGCGGCTGGGTCTATCGGCGATCCACGACTCGTATTGCCTGCTGTCAGATGCGACAGCGTACGGATACTCACAAGACGAGCATCTCATTGTCGATGGGCTGGTCCGGGGAGACGTTGAACTCGCGGTACGCCTGGTCGAGCGACAGGTGCGTGTTGCCTTCACGGCCTAAGGTTTGCATTGCAGAGTCCCCACGGTCCCTGCCGATCATGACGAGGGCGTTGGAGATCTGCATGCGCTGCTCCGAGTCGGTCGCATTCTGCATGGCATCACGGTGCCTGTCGTAGATGTACTCGGGGGGTAACTCGTCGCGGGCGACCATGATGGCCTCGAGATGCGCGTTGTCAAGCCCGATACGCGTGTACGCCTTCTCTAGATCATCTGTGGTGAAGCGGTCCATCGAGCGCTCGAGAGCGACCTTGAGGCTTAAAATCTCAATGTCAGGACGCTCCACCTTGGACAGTTCATCCAGCGCCGAGAAGTGAGCTGCCGAATGTGCGTGGTCCTCAGACATTTGGAAGTCGTATGCCTTGTCGATGGTCTCGATTGTGTCCTCTGGCGAGACGCCCAGTGTCGCGAGTGCCGGGTACCAAGCCTGGCCCCAAGGCATTTGAGCTGGTATCAGTACCGTTACCACATCATGTCCTACTCCTGGGGATGTTGTTGAGGTCTAGGACCGGGTTGAGGACCTCGGAGAGACGCGTTCCTGTAATGAAGTGGTCGTATAACGGTTTCCCTGTGGTCAGAAGGGGTGTCACCGCGCGTCAACCCACCATTGCCACGCTGGAACGCTTGGAGGTAGAGGGTGATCTCGACCCACGCGCGCAGCATGTACTTGTACATCTGCTCGACGTCCTGCTCCGAGACGAGGTCGCACGCAGAGAACGGTCCGACCTGGTACCCGTCATCGCTGGTCTTGCAGCTGAAGCCGATGCGGTGCATGAGGATTGAGCTGATGTCAGCCGAGGCAGGAAGCTCACTCACGATCTAAGGCTCGGCCCGATGACCTGGAAGAACTTGGGGTTGGTCATCTTGATCCAGCCCCGCTTGTCCTGGAACAACGGGTTCTGGAGTAACCGTAAGACGAGCATCCAGGCCTCGATGGCCGAGTCCACGCCATTCGACCCAGCCGTAGGGTTGTCCCGCTTCTCCGACGTCCACTCGTGAGCGGTGCCCTTGGGCAGCTGTCCGCCGACGGGGCCCTGCACGACAATCCAGCAGTCGCTCGAGCACGACACGTGGAGCTCGCTCCTGTTCTCGCGGCCGATGTCGTGGTCAACCAGCTGCGAAGGCACGACGCCGTACGCATCGTCGAGGTGGGAGAAGGTCTCGACAAGCCCATCAACCACAACCCTGGGAATGCGGACATCCTCATGCGGGTCGAGCACGCGCTCGAACGTGTGGAAGTGGGCCATGGGGTGGGGCGCCGTAGATCGGCTGAGGGTAATGTCGCGTAAACGCGAGTTCTCGGTGCCCCACGCCTGAAGCTCATCCTCATCCGACTCATGGGGCCGCGGCCGTGGGATGCGGCTGTCGTACCCGCGGTACTCGGGCGGGTCGCCTGTCCCAACTACGACGTGGAACCAGCCGAAGCACTCGCAGCAGAAGAACCACTCGCCGCGCTGAGCCGACCCACCTGGGAGGGCATCCCAGACGTCGTCGATGGTGACGCCGGGCGTAGTTGGCGTCTCGTGGTCAAGGGCGGAGAGGGGGGCGACGGGGGACGAGGACGGCGACTTGGCTACACGGGGAAGGTTGATGATGTCTGGCCGCACCAGCGGGTGCTTGTGGATGTCACAGAGGAAGCGGAGGGGCGCCTTGCCACGGCCGATCTGGGGGCGCTCCGGATGCTCGACCTTGCCCTCCCACTTGTCATTGTTGGCCCACTTGTAGTCACCCCAGGTCGCGTCCAGAATACCGGGGGGAAGAGAGTTGTTGTTGTCCTCGACATGCTCGATAACCGCCTCGGGACTTCGATACCCGTCGCGAGAGTAGTCCGGCAGTGCTTCTGGTTCGCTGTATTCGCTCGGCGCGGCGCTCATGACCTCGACGTTGGTTCTAGCGGTGGTTGTGGGGCTGAGAGGCTTTGCCGAGGGAAGGGGGGATGGGGCGGTGGCGTCTTCTGGGGCGAGGGGACGGTGGGAGGGAGGAGGCGGGAGAGTGCGAGGTGGGATGGGAGGTGGGGGCGACTTGGAAGTCTCTGGTGCTGGTGCTGGGGGTAGCGTTATCGAGGCCTCGGGGGAGGTGAGCATGGGTGGGGATGTAGCCATGGGCGGGGAGGTGGTCATGACCGGAGAGGAAGCCATGGGCTCGTCCGTCATTTCGGGCGCTGACTCCGGCGCTGACGCCGGCACCGCTTCCGATTCCGCCACCACAGGTGATGGCGACGCGGTGGCTACTGGCGTGACGGTGTAGTGTGTGCGCATGCTGCCTTGCCGCTGTGGGGTGCGAGGACCTAACGGGACGCGGGTGCGGTCTCTGCCGTCCGAGCCCGTAGACACGACGGAGGCGCGGCGCGAGCCACCGGGGGGTGAGGTTGGGGACGTCATGCTGTGTGTCAGTGGCGTGGGCGACGTTGGCAGGGTGCAGGACTCACTCTAGCTTAAAGGCAGCGCCGAATGGGTGCCCGTGCAAGGGCTTTGGCGCGATATGTTTAGAGGTGAAGAAAAGAAGAGAAGAGGAAGAGGAAGTGAGGAGGAGGAAGAGGAAGAGAAAGGACGGGTGGATGTCGGGTTGTGGTCACTATCAGTCGATCATTCAACCGTCACCCACAATGACTCTACGACACAGTGACGACAGCGAGCGGAATCATTTTCCACGTGGTCACATTCCACATTCTTTGCTTTGACCACACCCATGCACCCATCCTGCCATCACCTCGCAACCTTTGCCTCTACCAGTTACTCTTGTCAACACAACCACATCAATCAAGCATGGGAAAGCGCGGAGCAGACGGTCAGAAGACCCGCGACGACGCCTCTGACAACGAGGAGGAGGACGTGAGTTCTTCGCCCACCCGTGCCATGTTGCGCGCGGGGAAGCTCAACAAGAACGATGACGCTGATGGCAGCCGGGAGTGCGCACCGAGGCCCTTCGGCCCGTCGAGGGGCGGCAGTTCGTCGTCACTGGGGATAATAGCTGACGGCAGGATTCGCGGCATGCCCAAACGCAAGGGCGCGTCGGGCGCTGCGCCAGCTCCGTCGACATTCTCGTTCGGCGGGAGTGGGGCGAGCAACGGCTCGAGCTCGGCTGCTCCTGCGCCTGTTGCGCCCGCAGCTTCTGGGGGATTCGGTGGATTCAGCTTTGGCAAGACGGGCGCCCCAGCACCGGCGGCCTCCACGCCTGCACCATTCTCATTCGGATCCAAGGACAAGGAGAAGGAGGACGACGCGATGGACGGCGGCAAGGACAAGGAGGCACCCAAGGCGGCGTTTACCGGGTTCAGCTTTGGCAAGACCACTGCGCCCGCTGAGAAGGCGGCAGACAGAGCCGCGGCCGCCAAGCCGGCCTTCAGCGGCTTCAACTTTGGCAAGACTGCCGCGCCTGCGTCGACTCCTGCCACGACCTCGTCGAGCTCGGCCAAGGAGCCCGCGCCACCGGCACAGCGCGTGAGCAGCGGCATCGTCCCCTCCCAGTCGGCGCCGCCGAACGACGGCGAGGTGGCGTACTACACTGCGCTGCGGGGGCTGAATGCGGCGTTCCTGAGCTTTGTGTCCAAGAGCATCACCAGCAACGAGTTCATCGACCTCGGCACCGTGATGCCCGAGCTGCTGCGGCAGTACGAGGTATACCGGTCCGAATCTAGCGCCAAGGCGGGCTGGAAGCCGCCTGTGGCCGCACCGAGCGCCCCGACCACTGCCGACATCTCGGCGAACGACAAGAAGGAGGTGGAGAAGGCCAAGGAGCCAGAGAAGGAGAAGGAGAAGGCTCCTGCCTTTACCTTCGGCGCACCAAAGAAGAACTCGGACGCCGTCAACGCCGTCGCCGCCGCCGTGCTCGCTGAGAAGGAGCCACAGGTGCAGAAGGAGGAGCCGAAGAAGGACAAGGCGGCGTTCTCGTTCGGCTCGTCAGCGCCCAAGCCCGGCCTGTTCTCGTTCGCACCATCCGGCCCGCTCGCACCCACCACGCCCGACAGCAAGACGTTCAGCCCATCCGAGAAGCTGGGCAAGTTTGGCGCGGACGGCGCGACGCCGCAGCTTCCCTTCGGCAAGGCGGGGACGCCGAGCAAGGGCCCTAGCACGGGGTTCAGCTTTGGCGCCGACAAGGCTGCGGACAAGCCCGACCAGCCGTTCTCGTTTGGCAAGCCCGCATCGAACCCGGTCTTCTCGTTTGGCTCAGGGACCGCGGTGGCGGCCAAGGAAGCTGACAAGCCTGCCTTCTCGTTCGGCACGTCATCGACGGACAAGCCGGCTGACAAGGCCGACAAGCCTGCCGACAAGCCCGCGTTCTCCTTTGGCTCGCCCAGCGCCACCCCGGCTGCCAAGCCCGCTGACAAGCCTGCGTTCTCGTTCGCGCCTTCGTCTGGGTCTGGTTTCACCTTTGGCGGCTCGCAGGAGAAGGACAAGACGGAGGAGAAGGACAAGACGGAGGAGAAGGACAAGCCAGCGGACAAGCCGGCCTTCTCCTTCGGCTCCTCGTCCGCTGCGCCCCCAAAGCCTACCTCGACCTTCTCATTCGGCTCGTCCGCCCCCACCTTCTCCTTCGGCAGCTCCACGTCCACACCCGGCGCATCCACGCCTACATCCACCACCCCAGCTCCCGCTGCGACGCCCGCCGAGCCAGCGGGGGACGAGGAAGGCTCCAAGAACCTGGCCGAGGCCGAGGGTGCGGGCGAGGAGAACGAGACGACCGTCTACGAGCAGCGCGGGCGCCTGTACGACCTCGAGGGCGGGAAGAACACGGTCGTCGGCCTGGGCCAGCTCAAGCTCAAGCGGTCCGAGGACGGCAAGCGCCGCCTCCTGATGCGCGCGGATGGGAGCGGCACCGTCGTGCTCAACATGGGCCTGCACGACGCGTTCAAGGCCACCTCGGAGGGCAAGCACGTCCGCTTCATCGGCTTTGACCTCGAGGGCAAGATGAAGCCGTTTGCGCTCATGGTCAAGACGCCTGACCTCGGCAAGGCGCTCGTGGAGGCGTTGACGAAGGAGGTCGAGGCACTCAAGAAGTAATAGATATTGTATTATGGAGGACTCGTGGTAGCTGCGAGTTGCAACTCTTGCCGCGTTCCCCTGTGGCGTTGTGGCGCCATGGCGCGTGTGGCGCCTCATCTACCTGTTAATGTCTCGCGACTCCCATTCACACGTTTCAGTTGGAGCCTGATCTCACGACGACCCTGGACATGTGTACCACGCCTCTGCCTGCGTCATCTGTGCAGGAGTGTCGACCTCCGACGGAACACCTCGGTTGCGCCAGCGCCACTTCCCACCCAATCATCAACCCAGCGCCGCCACTCCGCTCGCACCTGCCGCTTCGCCCCCCGTCCGCCTTGCCCACCCGACAATGCCGGCGTGCCGACCATTGTTCCCCACTCGCCCCACCGCACCCTGCGCCGCGCCGCTCCTAGTTCCGCTGGTACCTCCGCCTTACGTTGCAGGCACTTGGTCACATGCCGTCCCAGATTCGTCAGCACGCCGAGAGGTCGGCCCGCTCCAGCGCTCTGCTCCGAGCCTCACCCTCCGATAGGTCCTGCTCCTCGCTTGGGCGCCCTGACATTGCTCGCTGCTCGGGGAATACAGTATGGCCAGAATCGCTCGCACCCAGCCATGCCATGTCCTCGCGGCATGGCCCACCCTGCATCCGATGTGAACTGGTTGGGTAGCTGCCCTGGGCCTGCTGCATCTCTGAAGCACCAGCGCAGATGTGCGTCTCGGCTGACCGCGGCTCCTCCAGCTGGTCTGCATCGGAGAATATATCGAGGAGACGCAGATCTACGTCTCCCGCCTTGAGAGCAACCACCCAACTAGCCAACCGCCTGCAGTCATGAAGAAACCCTGGGTCTGCTCACCAAGTCACATGCAACTCGTAGCCCTCTACGGCAATTGAGACCTCGACGCTTAACGAGATTAAAGTTGCAAGACCGTCCCTGCAAACTAGTCTGAGCGCTGTGCCCTTGTACTTTGTACATGACAATGACGTCGGTGGGGTGGCCGAGTGCCAGGAGTGCCTCGCTCGCACGTCCCATTGTGGTGGGTCGGTGGTTGATGGGCCATGGGCCACGCATGAAGGCATGCAGGCATGCGCAGCGTATGGCACGGAACGCATGCCTCGTGTTTGGGCTGGCATGAAACGTTCTGCAGTACATGAGGCGCGGGAGGGTGGCGGAAGAGGATGCGGATGAAAGAACGAGTGACGGCATGGAGATATGAGCGAGAGCTTTGAGAGCGAAGGGGAGCGAGGAGCAGCAGCAGCAGCAACCCTTTTTCTCACCCAAATTGAATCCTTCCCACCCACCACCCCTTGGTCCCTGCCCAGCCAGCCAGCGACCACTCTCCATCCCCCGTCGTCGCCCCCAGTCTTACCATTGCATCCCCCGCTGCATCGCCATCACCCACCATCCCGTGCACTCCCGCTCACCGAGGCCCCGACTCCGACGCCGAGGATCTGGTGGGCGTCGACATTTGAAGAGAGGACGAGGAGCGACATCGCATATTCAGGCACGGGGGGCTGCGCACCGACTGCAGTAGAACAGAGCAAGGTGGACGATCGACGTTGGCCAGACTAAGAGGCCGATCACACAGCATCCCATCCTCACTCTTCCATCTCTCTCATCTCTCCATCTCTCTCATCTCTCCATCTCTCTCTCATCTCCCTCTCATCTCTCCATCACATCCTCTTGCCGTCTCTCCACCCCCCCCCCCCCCTCGGCACCCTCCTAATCCTCAACCCCCGCCCCATCTCTTCTCCACCCACCCCCTCACCACTTCCCTTCCACCCCGGCCGATCCCCCCGACCCCCCGACGCCGCCGCCCGAATCCCTCAGCACCCCGCCCTCTCCCCTCCCACCACCTCCATCCCTTCTTGACCCCCCCGGTCCAGCCCCATCGCCCCCCGGCACACCCCCGAGGCAGCTTCGTCATCATGCATGTCGCAGCGCTCCTCGGGGCGGCCGTCGCTCTCCCATACGCCGCCGCGACCATCTTCACCCCGAAGTGGTCTAGCTGCCTCGGCGCATACCAGCCCATCGCACCCGAACAGCAGCAGCTCAAGGTCCAAGATGTCCTCGCTACGATCGTGCCGGGCCGTCAGGCGGCGCACCAGAACCTTGTTGGCGACCATGACGATGTCCTCCGCCTCGATGTCCTCGGCTACATCCCTACCAACCTTATGGGGTACAACGGGACGAGTGGGAAACTAGGTACGTCTAGCGAGAGCAAAGGGGAGGTTACGACGTCAGTCTCTGGGACGCTCGAGGCAGTCGCTGCGCGACAAGACAGGCTCGAAGGGGATAGAGGGATACAGAACCACTGCTCACACCAGCGACCCTCTTCACGACGACCACCGAGGCCGGGATCATGCAGTACACGTCCATGTCGTATCTCTGCAACTCGCTTTGGCCCGCAAACTCCTCGGCGGCCAGGGACGACTTCAACAACTACTGCCCCATAGACGTTGGCTTCCCGGCTGGTTACTATGGCCTCAACCTCTCGGTCCCGCTCTACAACGTTCACGCCCTCGCGACGCTCCACACCGAGATCCACGTCGTGGACGCGACCGACCCAGCACTCTCTATCCTATGCCTCGACATCAGTGTCGTGCCGTACGAGGAGGGCTCGTGGCCGTACCAGGTATTCCTTTGGGTACCCGCCGCCATCGCCATTGCGTACTGGATCGTCACTTGGTCTGCGCGGTTCGCTGCCGGCTGGGTGATTGGACTGGACCGGAGCGACCAGGCGCAACGCGAAGCACACATGCTCAAATGGGGCACGATGCTTATTTCGGGACTAAGTGGCGAGCGCCTGGGAGCCAGTGCCGCTCTGCTCCGCTTCGGTGAGTACACACTTGGTGTTTGCTCTGCTCGTCACGCACTGTGCTGATCTCGTACAGTTACCCCTAGCTTGCGCGACATCATCCATCACATCCAGTTTGTCACCATGCTGGGTATGATTCGCGTCAACTGGCCAGGTTTCTTCTACGCCATTGTCACGCAGAGTGCGTGGGCCAACCTCGTCTGGAACGTCACCATCGTTTCGGACGAGCACCCGTCCGTGTACCCCGCCAACTGGTCTGCGCCCGACGAGATGAAGCGCCTAGTCACCGACTCGAAGCATGCGCTGTACCTGAACGAGACAGCCAAACCCCGACTTCTGGACCTCGACTCGACGCCCGACGGCATGTTGTCGTGGGCGCGCATGGTCGGCTTGCGCCCGCAGGACCTCTTCGGCACCTGCCTCACGCTGTTCCTCATGTTGGCGGCCGTCATCGTCGTCTTCAGCCTGCTCATGTGGGTCATCCACTGGCTTACCGAGGCGTTCGGTCCAGAGCGCACCAAGAGGGTGACAGCACGCAGCAAGCACATACCCCGGCAGCACAGTGCTGGCGGCATAAGCGCGACAAGCATGGGCAGCAAGGAATGGAACCAGTCGGCAGACTTCACCACGCAGCCCGTTGGCGTGCCCCTGCGCCAGACGGCCCAGGCCAAGGCCACCGTACCCGGACGCTGGCACCGAACCCGCAAACGCTTCATGCCGCGCGGCGAGGCTGGCGCATTCCACTTCTCGGCGCTGTACGGCAACCTCCTCCGCCTGATAATCACGTTCCACTTCCCCGTCACGGCGTTCTCCATGTACCAGCTCACCCTCAAGGGTGCATCGGTCGTCTCAAAGGTCTTTGCCGCCCTCGCGTTCGTCTTCATCTCGGTCCTCATCCCGACGTTCATCATGTTCAAGATCTCGCGCACCCCCACCGGCAAGCTCTACGATGCGGCCCGCACGCTGCTTGCGCTCGGCACCGTCTACAACGTCTACGAGCCTGACAAGCAGTTGTATAGAACGCTTCCGCTGTTTGGCAGCCTCGCAAGCGGCATCGTCATTGGCGCTGGACAGAACAGCGGCCTCGCGCAGACGATAGTGCTCATTGTTGTCGAGCTGGCGTCGTTCATCACGACAACCTTCTGGAGCCCATGGGGACAGGGCGCGAGCATGGGCGCATACGTCTTCTTCGTGTCTGTCGTTCGCATCGCCTCGATAGTTCTCACCATGGTCATGTCCAAAGAGGTGAGCTCAATTGAGACCAACAGTAGCTGACAGCAGGTCAACGCTGGTGGAACTCCAGGGCAGTGGATCACATACGTCATCCTCCTCCTCCAGGCAATCGTGTTCATCTTCCTGTTCCTCATGGTCTTGACCAAGATCGTCGAGGGGCTGATTCGCCTGTTTGGTCGCTCGCCGTTCGACGAGTCCAACCACCCCATCGACGGCGGCATCTTCGCAGCCATCATGGACCTCGACTGCCTCAACGGTGTGCGTGGCGGCAAGGCTGCGGCCCGCCGCCGCCGGAAGCGCGACTCGCGGCTGCTCCAGCAGAACGTGTCCGTCGCCGGCTCCCTCACGACCCAGATGATGCTCGACCGCCACTCGCAGGGTGTCGAACGCATGAGCTACCCGTTACTCGACTCGGACCACGGCCACAGCCGCCGCGGGTCGTACTTCCCCGTCAGCAACCCGGGCGTCTCGCCGGTCAACGAGTTTGGCGGCCGCCGTTCGGTATCGGACCAGGGCAGCATGCTCACCCTTTCCGACGAGAACCGGATAACCGACTCGTGGACGCCGATGAACTACTACGGCAATGCGCAGCCTCTGGCGTCCCCCAGCACTGGGACTACGCCACTGAGCTCGCCGCGCCTATCCGGCGGCTACTTCAACAACGGCCCTGCGCCGTCGATACGCGTCACCAAGTCGGACGACCAGCACTACATGCCTAGACACAGTCGTGCCTACTCGTCGTCGGCTATAATGGAGGAGCTGACCTCGCCCAACATGCAGCCGACGGCCACGCCGCCGATGCGGTCCTCTTCGACCTCGCCAGGTATTGGTCCCGGCCCGTTGACCGCGCCCGTTTACCCACCGACTGCCGGCGCGCGCGCCGACCGCGCTGGCGGCAGACCACCCCCGTTGACCATCCCCCGTCGCCGGTCGCTCAACAACATCTCGATCGAGGCCGACGAGCAGGACCGCCACAATGGCCACAAGAGACGCTCATGGTCGAGCGGCAATTGGTTCGCCAAGTCGAACAGCGGAGTCAACGTTGCGGAGGACTCTGGCTCGGACGACGAGCCCGGGCCACCCCGCTCCGCCCGCCGCCGTCCACGTCCCGCGCGTGGCGAGTCGATTGAGGAGACGTACCAGCCCCCACCGCCGTCCCGTGGGTGGAAGGCCCTGTTCAGCCGCAAGAACCGTACCATGGACGAGCAAGAGCGGACGGAGAACTCGGTCCGCAAGGCCGCGGCGATGAACGTTTCGGGTGCCATGCTCGCAGGTGTCGACGCGCCACCTCCGCCGCCTGAGCCCTCGTCGTTCAAGGTGCAGCGCAAGGGCATGCCACCGCCGCGTCCTCCGCGTCCCGACAGCGGCGAAGTGACCTCGGCGCCGCTTCTCACCGCACCCCCGCGCAGCTTTAAGGTGCGGCGCAAGGGCGACGGACCAGACCGCCTCCCCACCCCAACGGGCTCGAGCATGTCCCACCTCATCAAGGAGGAGGACGAGGAGTTCATCGCCAGCGGCCCGCCCTCGTCGTACCATGACGCGCGGCAGCAGCAGCAGCGGCGGAGTGTCACGTCGTTTGGGTCGAGCGAGATGCTGCACGACGGTCCGCCCAGCGCGAGCCGACGCGTGAGCCAGGGTCCCTCGCCATCTGCGACGCCAGTTCCCGGCGTCAGCGAGCGCCCCCCGCGCCCAGTAAGCCAGGAGAGCCTGGGTTACTCTGCTGCCCTGTTTGTTCCTCTCAACGACCGGAGTTGAAATGGACTGAACGCGACTTAGGGACTCTGTCACCCCAATCCAAAATGGCGCGCATATAATATACACACACACACTACTGCGCATCTGAATCTTGCACCACACTCTTTGCATTGTATCGTACCTGTGCTCCGCATATGCATCATGTCTGACTCATGACTCAAGGCGTGGGAGCGACGCGGCGCTGTTCGCGTTCGGCTCAACCGATGGCTGTGCTCGTCGTGCGACGTTGCCGATACGCAGGCGTGGAACCTTGACGTTTAGGGTGAGAACGGACGGGATTAAATGGAGAAAATGAATTTGTTGAGCGCTCGGGCAAATGTCTTGGTGGTGCCGGGGCTAAGTGGTGCCGGGGCTAATCCAGGCACGTGGCGAGATTTCGACTCGCAGGGGCAGGCCCCGCATCCGTACCAAGTAGCTTCAACATCTCTCCATCTCTCGTCAACACCACCTCCCACATCCTCGTCACCATGGCCGACGAGTTCGACTTTGCCAACCAGAAGGAGGACAAGACGGTCACCGTCGCCCTCAACCCCGAGGCCGAGGCGCGCTTCGAGAGAATCACCCGCAACCTCGCCGAGGTCACCTCTGCCGACATTATCCGTCAGGTTCTTGCTGATGGCGAGACGCCCAGGCTCTACTGGGGCACGGCGCCCACCGGCAAGCGTGAGCTGGTGGTCATGGACAGAGCTGACGGCAGCGCACATCGCCTACTGTGTGCCATTGATCAAGATTGCCGACTTCCTCAGCGCCGGCGTCCATGTCAAGGTGCTCCTTGCTGGTGTGTACAGAGCCTCCGCCGCTTTCCCTTCGCCCTCTGGGCCCAGTCAGGCTTAACTAACACCAGACATCCACGCGTTCCTTGACGCCAACAAATCGACGATGGACGTGCTCAAATACCGTGTCAAGTACTACTCGTACCTCCTCCACGCCGTGTTCACAACGCTCGGCGTGCCGACCGACAAGCTCGAGTTTGTCACGGGCTCGTCGTTCCAGCTCAAGCCCGACTACACGCTCGATGTCTACCGCTTCAACTCGATGACGACGGTCAAGCAGGCCGAGCACGCCGGCGCCGACGTCGTCAAGGCGTCGACCTCGCCTGTCATGTGCTCGCTCCTCTACCCCGGCCTCCAGTGCCTCGACGAGCAGTACCTCGATGTGCACATCCAGTTCGGCGGCATTGACCAGCGCAAGATCTTCATGTTTGCCGCCCACTACCTCCCCAAGCTCGGCTACGCCAAGCGCGCCCACCTCATGAACGCGATGGTGCCCGGCCTCAGCGGCGGCAAGATGTCGGCGTCGGACCCCAAGTCCAAGATCGACTTCCTCGACTCGCCCAAGGACGTCCAGGCCAAGATCAAGTCGGCGCTCTGCGAGCCCGGTGTCGTCGAGGGCAACGGTGTCCTCGCCTTCCTCAAGGCCGTGCTCATCCCCGCGCAGGTCATGCGTGACGAGATGGCCCGCGCCAGAGGCGAGGAGCGCTACTCTGGCCCCCTGTCGTTTGTGTCGGCCAACTCGCCCCTCGGCACCGTCTTCACCATCACCCGCCCCGAGAAGTTTGGCGGTGACCTCCACTTCGCCTCGTACGAGGCCCTCGAGGAGTCGTACGCCGCCGAGAAGCTCCACCCGGGAGACCTCAAGACGGGCGTGACCGACGCTCTTCTCCGCCTCCTCGAGCCCATCCGCAAGACGTACGAGAACTCGCCCGACTGGCAGGAGATGAACCGTCTCGGTTACCCCACCGTCATTTCCGAGGCCGACCGCATCAAGGCTGAGAAGAACGCCGCCAAGGCCGCCAAGAAGGCCAAGGGTGGTTCCAACCGCCCCCCGACCGAGGAGGAGCGCGCCGCGCTTCGCAAGGCCAAGGAGGAGCAGAAGGCCAAGGAGCTCGCCGCGAAGAACGCGGCCGCCGGTATCGCCGCCCCCACTGCTGGACCAAGCGCAGCTGTGAGTAACCTCCGCAACAGCAAGAAGAAGTAGGCGTTGCGTAGGAGCTGGGCTGTTGGGGTAGATGGATGCGATCCTGGTGCACAGACTAACTTCAAGGTCCTTAACACGGACATGCCCAAGCTGAAGCTCCTGTCCAAGGGCAAGGTTAGGGACATCTACGTGCTGCCGGACGCCGCGGACGCCGACAAGCTCCTCTTTGTGGCCACGGACCGCATCTCGGCGTTCGACGTCATCATGGAGAACGGCATCCCCCAGAAGGGCGCGACCCTCACCCAGCTCTCCATGTTCTGGTTCCACAAGCTCAAGCACATCATCCCCAACCACGTCCTCACCCCCTCGATCGAGGGCGCCTCCCCCGCGTGCCTGCAGGGCGCGACCACGGCGTGGGACGAGTTCCCGGCCTCGCTGGGCGAGTACCGTGAGCAGCTCGAGGGGCGGTCGATGATCGTGCGCAAGTGCGAGGTCGTCAAGATTGAGGCGATTGTGCGCGGCTACATCACCGGCTCGGCGTGGAACGAGTACAAGAAGAGCCAGACGGTGCACGGCATCCCCATGCCTGCCGGGCTTGTCGAGAGCCAGAAGCTCCCCAAGGCCATCTTTACCCCGTCGACGAAGGCCGACCTCGGCGACCACGACGAGAACATCCACCCCGACAAGGCAAAGGACATTTGCGGGGCTGAGGTGGCAGCTGAGATTGAGCGGGTCGCGTTGGAGCTTTACAGTGAGTCAGGCGAGGCTCGCGGGAGCCGAGCGTCGAGCACTGGACGCGAGGGGGCAGAGCGGCGACGAGCCATGCGTCGCGGTCGAGCGCAGGGGTGGCACTCGACGTGCGCTCGACCCTCCTACTCGCCCTAATTTCCTCTCACAGCCTCGCTGACATCAGACACCGCGGCCGAGTACGCGCTCGCGCGCGGCCTCATCCTCGCCGACACAAAGTTTGAGTTCGGGCTCCTCGACACCCCCAACGGCAAGCAGCTCATCCTCATCGACGAGGCGCTCACCCCCGACTCGTCGCGCTACTGGTCGGCCGCCGCGTACCAGGAGGGCAAGCCGCAGGACTCGTTCGACAAGCAGTACCTCCGCGACTGGCTGATCAAGGGCCAGCTCAAGGCCAAGGAGGGCGTCGCGCTGCCCGAGGACGTCGTGGCCGAGACCAAGGCCAAGTACGAGGAGGCGCGGGATCGCGTCATGGGCCTCGGCAAGTTCTCCGCGTAATCTTCCCGCGGGCTTTGTAAAAGGCGTATAGATCTATGCTACAACATGTACACCGAGTAGTACACATAACCAATCCCTATTGCGGCACCCCCTCCCACTCGTACACGGCGTACGCGTTCGTCTTGCCCCTGAGGCCCTTGGGCTTGNCACGCGGCGAGCTCGAACGCGCGCGCCCGCTGCTCGCTCTCGTGCGCTTTGCGGAGGGTGCGTTCGCGGCTCAGGCGCTGGCGGTAGCGCACCCACCCGGAGATCTGGGGTCAGCGCCGAAGGAGCCGAACGGAGTGAGGCGATCGCGAGGGAGCGAGCCCGGTGTTGGCGAGAGAGGGGTGGCTGCTGGAGATTGCAGGCGGGGAGACGAGGATGATGCCGGGAGCGGGGGGCACTATGCCGCCACGAACCTCCCTCTCGCGTACGGCTCGACGCCGACTCACCTTCATGAACAGCAGCAGCGCACAGACGCCCAGCACGATGATGCCCGCCGCGAGGGCGACGCGCACAATCGTGCTCGAGTTATACGTGTACCCCTCGCCGACGTTCGTCGCCGTCTCCATCTTGGCCGAGCGGGTCGAGCTAGGATCCTCGGAGGTGGTTGGCGTCGTGGGTATCATAGAGGAGGGAGAGAGGGTGAGGGAGTCCGAGAGGGCCGAGAGGGAGCCCGAGAGAGAGGCGAGTGAGGGCGCCGAGGCTGCCCCAGTAGGTGTCGCTGTTGCGCTCATCGTGCTATCGGTGCATGGCGATGCAAGAAGAAGTCGGGAAGTTGGAAGAAGTGATGGCCAACGTCACACAATCTGGGTGAGGTTGGGTGGCGACTGGTGAATCCGCCACATCGGAATCCCCGCCCACGTGGCAACTCCCGAGGCTCCGTCCCCACTGTAGGGGTCGCAACTCTATCCGTCCTCCGAGCCACTAGCGATCACGAGCACACCCCACTCTACCACCATGCTCCGCCAAGCAGCCCGCCCCCTCGCCCGCGCCGCGCGCCCCGTCCAGGTCCGCTACGGATCCACGCCGCACTACCACCAGCCGTCGGGCTACGTTTTCTCCGAGGAGGTGAGGCCGAGCCTGCACAGTCGGCGAGCGGCGCGCCACCACGATGACGGGCGGGAGGCGTGCGGGGAGGAGAGGAGGCGACGAGCAGGGCTGCGCAAGTCGGGGAGGAGAAGCGGTGCGCGAGGGATTGGAGGGATCGGGTGGGGAGCGCGGGGCAGCGCAATGGTGGGCGGTGGAGACTACGATCCGGCACCGCGACCGCGCCGACGGCGCACTCGTTGCGCTCAGCGCGCAAGCCCGCCCGCGCCGTCTCTGTCTCCGTGCGCGTCGCCGCCGCCTCCGCCGCTCCCGGCGCGACCCCCATCTCGACTCGCCACCCATCCCGCCAATCACCCCGCGCGCATTCCACCGCGCGTCACCTCTCCACTCTCCCCCACCTCGCCGCCTATCTCATCGCCTGCCGCGCAGTCCGCTGTGGGGTGTGTAAACAGCTGACACCAGATCCCCGCCGGCCAGAAGCGTGTCCGTGAGAGCTGGGAGTGAGTCTATGAGTGCCGGCCAGAGCGCTCGCGCAGCCCAACGAGCGGCGTGCAGCTCTATTTGGCCCTGCTGTCCCAGCCCCGCTCGTGCTGACCCCAGGACCATCTTCTACACCGGCTTCTTCGGCGGCCTCGCGCTCGCTGCCGCGATCATCGTGTACAAGCCCGACACCTCGTGCGTCTGCCCGCGCTGTCGTGAATACAT